>CANXME010002125.1:0-30000 GCA_948144175.1 Closterium sp. NIES-65
TCTGCAGCTAGGATCAATGCGATGCCACGAGCTGAGCGGCCGCCACGAGGAAGCGATGAAGCGGCAGCGGACGCTCATGGCGGAGATCGAGCACCAGAAGAGGATCGACGACTTCGCCAATACCGACAAGGAGGGGGCGCGGCTGACTCGTCTCATGCGCGGCGTGGAGTTTACCTGCAACAACGGACGCACCGATCGCGATGTTTCAGAAGCTCATAGGCTTCCTCGCAGAGGAGGGAGTAGAGGACATACCGCTTCAGTCCTACGGCGTGTACATCACACAGTAAGCGTGTGCCAAAATAGCCAGCCCGCAACGAATGTTTCCGCATTCCATTTGTGTCTAAGCGCTTTCACCTCGGCTTGTGGCAGGTACGGATTCAACGAAATGGCCTCGACGATGGCTAAGTACCAGAAAACACAGCAGCTGCAGCATCTTCTCGCTTCACCATTCATCGGCATTACTTGCGACGAGAGCACCGATCGCGCTCGCGGGCAAAACATTTGATCGTGTTTGCCACCTTCCTCAAAAATGGCGTGTCCGTCACGGAATTTCTGGCTCTACTGACGGTGCACAAGTGCGACGCATCCTCGCTTTTCACTGTGCTCACAAGCCACCTGGAGTCTGTTGGGGTGGACATCAAGCGGGTTTCCCGGCATCGGCACCGACGGAGCTTCTGTGATGACGGGGGAGAAGAACGGTCTGGTTAGCCGTTTGCAAGAGCACGTGCCGCATCTCGTCGGATGTCACTGCGTCGCGCATCGGTGAGCTTCGCTTAAGCGTTTCCGAGAATCATCGCATGCAATGCTGTAAAACCGTTCATCGTTAAGCTTAACTAATCTACCACTTGGATGTGTTGCAGGGAAGCACTCATGGTCAAGGATGCTGCGAAGGCTTTCCCCGACTTGAACATGATCGACGATGCAGTGCGAGCCGTGGGAGAGATCATCTGCCGTTCCAGCATTTGGTACGACAGATTCAAGGAGCTGCAACAAGAGATACACAAGACAAATCTTGAACACCAGGGAATTTTCAACGTCCGTTGGCTATCACGCGGAGATGCTATAGCGAGGCTATGCAGAGTACTTGGGGCGGCGATCGTCATGATTGTTGAGTACCGCCACAAAATTGCTGCAACAGTACAGACCTTCAAATTTCACTTCTGTTTGTACTTCCTCGCAGACATTCTTGCTGTGCTCAACTCTCTCAACCGCTTCTTCCAGCACCGCAAGGCAAGTTCCATTTGTACCGGTCGTTATTGTGGTAGAGACCCCAATCAGGAAGCACAAGTTTGGGGGCACGATTGCTGACTGCGAGAAGCTCTGCACGGGGTTCGCGAAGGAAATTGTCGCACGCATGAAGTACCGCATGTGGGACTTGCAGCAGTTGGGCGGCGCTAAGCTGTTTCAAGTTGAATCGTGGCCAAGCAGAGATGACCAGCGCGAATTGAAGACCCTCGAGTGGCTGGCCGCAAACGACGCGCTGTTTGGCGGCATGCTACCAGGTGAGCTGTGAGGTTTCATTTCCTTTCACACGTATTGTCTCGTGCATGTCATCCAACATCGGACAACCACCGCTAACTACTTCCCCCGCCCCAAACCCCTTCTCCGTCAGGATTCGATTTCAAGGCCGCCAAGAAGGAGCTGAGGAGCTTTTGTCACATCATGCCACGCCATCACGCGGGAGAAAATTTTCACCAGGGTCTTCACAGCATGTTGAAGAGCCGGGATTGGCGACGCAGCTATCCGAACCTAATGACACTCTGGCAGGCCCTCGCTGTGCTGCCACTGAGCACAGTGGAGTGTGAGAGAGGGTTCAGTCGCCAGAATATCATAAAGAGCTGGATGCGTACATCGCTGTGCGATGCACGCCTTGGCGACCTGATGACGCTGCACATGCTGAAGTACCCCTACGTCTGGCCAGACGTGGTGGACATCTGGCGCAAGCAGAAAATGCGCAAGCCTGCGAAATCAGTTGCGCCCCCGATACTTGTGGATCGGAAGGGGAAGCAGAAGGCACCAGAGCCAGAGGAGGGAAGTGACCACGATGAACACCCTTGGGCCATGTCTGATGATGAGTAGGATCTGTATTGCGTGCAGCATTAAAATAAAATGACCAGGCTTTACAAAAATGTTACACTGATGCGACAGGGTAAATTTTTAAAAAGTTAACAATACCCTGATGTGAAAGTTTTTCTGTAGGGGGTCACACTGATAATCAGTTTTTTTAGATAGGGGTACACTGATCTTAAGGGTATGTCAAAACCAAAAATTTGCCCTGGCGCGCACGCGTCTTTTACGGCCCAGCCATTTGCATGCAGCAGCGACAAATCAGCTTCGGCGTCAAGTTTTGCGATGTATTCCCTGACTTCCTCGCTTAGAGGTTGCTTCGCTTGAGGCCAGTACAACCATTCAAATGTACAGTCTTCCAACGTTTCCGGAAGGCAGTATCCGTGATCGATCGGAATCAGCTTCAGATCTGTGCCGTCACGCTTCACCAAGATGTTGGCGCCGTTCCTATCCGCGTTCGCCAACCGCATATCCAAAACCGCGATTTTGTGAACCTCCGAAGCAGCGAACCGAGCCGGGCCCATATCTTCGCAATTGCTCATAGCGGGGACAAACTGCTGCAACGAACCAATCTTCCTTATACCGAGCTCAGCAGAAGACAGGCCGCCTAAGATTGAAACTGGAGAACCCAATGAAGACGCGAAATATTTGACGTCGCAAGTAACCAACGAGGTTCGAGGCACTCCTGCGAAACCCTCCGCATCGCCTTCGCGAAGTGGGTGGTCCAGAAGATACGCTGCGACTTCGCGAAACGCGCCTTCGCCAACGCGAGTTCCACGCTTCAGTCCTTTGCCCGTTAAACTCGGCGGCATACCTCGAGGGCAATTCCAAGCCAACGGCTCCTCATCCATCGGCTTAAAAACCGCAATGTGCGATTCGCCGGTCGCATCGCGAAGCATGTAAGTACCTCCAGAACCGTCCGGGGTAATTTCAGGAGCCTGGCCGGCTAATAATCCCGCGCTGACGTCAGCTAAGGTTCTTTGTACAGCAGCACTCCCTGCAGAGATGGACTGCTGGGCGACTGACTGCACGGTGGTCAACGACGCAGAGATGGACTGGACAATGACCGCCAACGACGGAGTCATGGACTGGACAATGGCCGCCATTTTCGTCGGAAGTTAAGGCCTAGCGGGTAACGATGATGATATGATGCCACGGCCGGCGAAGGGAGGATGGAGGTGGCGGTGGTGCTGTGGAATGGATTGCCTTACAGCGTTTTACAACCAGCTGTGGTGTGCTGAGCTAAGAGACTGGGCACGTTGGTGGTGGGGTGCTGTTGAGGTTTCGCTAGGTGGGTCAGCAGCAGAAGTAGCAGCTAGGGTTTCACACAGCCCCTTCCTGTTTCCATAGCGACCTGTCAGTGTCCAAATTTGATTGTCAAGATTCTGGCAAAAAGAAGCAGCATTCCATTCAACGACAACTGCCAAAAAGCAGAGCAAGTGGGTGGATTTGGAGGTTCCACGGCTGGCCCGAAGCGGGGTCCGAGGCTACGTAGCTGGTCCGGCTTACGAAATGTGGCACGCAATCGGTGGAAAACCCGCCAGAAGTAGCCCTACGACAATTTAAAAGGGTGATCCCAACCCCACCTGACCGAATGGAGGAATAGTTTACAAAAGAGAAGCCTAGTTCCACACCCTAAGAACCCTACATTCTGGCGGTACAGGGTTCTGTTTATGGACCAGCTACAAAAATGTTGGGAATTCTGCACCAAACCGTGTCAGATAATCGGGTTAACCAGCAGAATCGTGGAGGCAAAACTATATTATGTGGGTCAGTAATCAAGTGGGTGGTCGCGCACGTCAGAGACAGTGGCCCTGTTGGATAGGCAGCCATCTCCTTGGAGAGCTAGGGTTAGGCTAGAGCTAAGAGGAGTTTTCGAAGTAACTTCTCCTAGGCTACCCCCCCCCTTACGAAATCGGAAGCAGCGCCTCCCGATGTCGGAAGGAGGGGGTCGTCATGGCGAAGTTACTAAACCTCCTTCCACCATCTTCATCGTGGGCAGGGTCTATTTTTTTTTCATAGGGATGGCATGGGAGCCTGGGTAACTTCAGGGAATAAAAAGATTGGAGAAGTGGAGAAGTGAGAGTCGTGAGTGGCTGGTGGTTGGTTTGGTTGTGTGAGGAAGGGACTTTTTCAAGGCAGAGATGGGGGAGAGGCGAGAGAATGGGCACTGGTGGGAAAACTTTCGTAGGGTATGGGGTGGGTATTCCCTCCCGTATGGAGCCCTAGCCTAGCCCTTGGCCAACCTCCCTTCTGGGATTGGAGGACTGGGCTAGAGCTAGGCTAAGGTCTGTGCGGGAGAGAAGGAGCTGGGAGCTTTCGGGGGGGATGAAGTTGAAGGGTTAACATCGCGTTCGACAGGCTAACCCTCAACCCTTCAGGTTGCAGGGCGTTAAAGCCCAGTGATACCAATTTGCGGGCTGACCATGGGAAAAAACCCCAAGTGGAAACAGCCGTGCTGATTCCGCGGAAGGGCTTGCCTGTCTGTCGAACAGGGCCAGTCATTCACACGCAAGTGAAAAACTGGGCAGCACCTGCTTCCAAGAAGGTCCTAGTCTTGGACCTCAATTCGCCCTCGCGACCAATGCTTGAACCTCCCGCTGTACTCGCAACTACACCTACGTAGACTAGTATTATACCATAGGGTGAAATAGCCGGGTACCGTATCAACCAGGGCTCTCGTTATCAGACTAATTTGGTCTGATGGTCTGATTTTCAGACCTTTATTTTTCCTTTCATCTGAACCACAAGACAGTGCTTTTTATTTCGTCTGATCCATAAGAGAAAGGATTTTAGTTAGTCTGAATTATCAGAGCAGGCGTTATACTTCGTCCGAAATTTCAGATAGTGAGTTTCGTTTCATCTGATACCGACAATTCTGCCCACGTAGCCATAGGTTGTCAGTTCTGGCAGGCACCTTTGGTGGCTGTGATTGCACGTGTACGGTAGTAATTTGCGTCGCCTCACTGGCCGAATTTTGTAGTGTACTGTACCAGCACAAAGCCCGCCTCGTACCAACCCAACCAAGTCCCTTTGGCCTCTACCAGCCCAGCCAAGCCACCATCCCCCCCCCTACCGCCCCCCACGTCCGCCAGCCAAGCGCTACCGTAAGTCCCCCTTGCCTCTACCAGCCTAGCCACCCTACCAACTCCAGCCCAGCACTTCACCCAACTCCCTCGCACTGTCGCAAATCTTCCAGCAAAGTCCTCCCCCCCCCCCCCAACTCTCACATACCTTTCCCAGCCCAACCCTTCCCCCACATTGACCGCTCTTACCCTAGTCCAGCCCCACTCCCCTCTCGAGCCCCACGCCTCACAGTCCTGTCCACTAACGTGCAGTCTAATGCACCGCTGCTACGTCATCAAGATGCAAGTTGCAACATCAGACGCGGAAAAAATATTCGTCTGAGATTCAGACATGCAATGGAATTTCGTCTGAAAAGAAAGACTCGCGAAAATTTCCCGTCCGAACGTCAGACGAAACGGATTTTTGGGTTTAGGTTTTCAGACAGGCCAAAATCCTAGCGAGAGCCCTGGTATCAACAAAAAGAAAGGATCTTGTGAAAGGTTGAATTGAGCACCAGCAGGCTAAAACCAGCCTACAATGTTAGAATTCGGCAAAATTGCTCACTCTCCAACTCTGCTCACATGTTAAGGTGTGGTTGGTAGTACCCTGGTTGAACCATTATTGCACAAATGCACATTATGAACACAACCCATAAAAGTTACAGTATATGCAGAGCCTATGTCGGCCCTGTTGCTGATGGCTTGTCCCTTGACGGAGCATGTAGACCAGTATTGCAGCAATTAATGTCTCTATTTGGCAGTAGACTCAAAGTAGACCTCAAGAATTTCACCCAGACAGTTAATAGCATCCCCCCCTGCTGCTCCACTCAGCGCCTTCTCTTCTGCACGTGCCAGCATGACTTCTAACGCGGATGGAACATCGGGATCGTCGCGAACCATCAGTGATCCAATATCAAAGATTGTTCGATTTGCAGCCGAGCCTTTCTTGAGCAGGAGCGTTGCCGCGCGAAACACGCGTGCGCATGCGCCGTTCACGGCCCACCCGCCCGCCTGTAGAAGCGCCAGGTCAGCTTCGGCATCAAGCTTCGCGATATATTCCCTGACATCCTCGCAAAGAGGCTGCTTCGCTTGAGGCCAGTACAACCACTCGAATGTACAGTCTTCCAACGTCTCCGGAAGGCAATATCCATGGTCGATTGGAATGAGCTTCAAATCTGAGCCGTCGCTTTTCACCAGAATGTTGGCGCCGTTTCTATCCGTATTCGCCAGCCGCATGTCCAGAGTAGCAATCTTGTGAACCTCCGAAGCAGCGAACCGAGCTGGGCCCATATCCTCACAATTGCTTATAGCGGGGACAAAGTGCTGCAGCGAACCAATCTTCCTTGAACCGAACTCAGCAGAAGACAGGCCGCCTAGAATTGAGACTGGAGAGCCCAATGAAGACGCGAAGAATTTGATGTCGCATGTAACCAACGCGGTTCGCGGCACTCCTGCGAAACCCTCTGCATCGCCTTCGCGAAGAGGGTGGTCCAGAAGATACGCTGCGACTTCGCGAAACGCGCCTTCGCCAACGCGAGTTCCACGCTTCAGTCCTTCGCCCGTCTCGCTCGGCGGCATCCCTCGAGGGCAATTCCAGGCCAACGGCTCCTCATCCATCGGCTTAAAAACCGCAATGCGCGATTCGCCGGTAACATCGCGAAGCATGTAAGTGCCGCCAGAACCGTCCGGGGTAATTTCGGGAACCTGACCGGCTAACAATCCCGCGCTGACATCAGCTAAAGCACTTTGTACGGCGGCGCTCTCTGCAGGATTACTACAGCCAAAACCAGTTGACTCGACTATTGAAAAAGTATCGGTCTGAAGGAGAGAGCTGTCGGTACTGGTCCTCGTTGCGAGCCCGCGGCACGGGTGAAGCCGTTGCTGGAACGATTGAATGCACGGCTGGGCGACTGACTGTACGCTGGTCAAGGACGGTGACATGGACTGCACAATGACCGCCATATTTGTTGGAAGTTAAGGATGAGCGGAGACTAAGGGAGGCGGAGATGGTGGTGGTGCTAGGTGTGGACTGAACTTCAGCGTTTCCCACAATTAGCAGCTACGGTGCATTGTTGAGCCAGGAGACTGATTGTTAGGGAGGCGGTGTGACGGGATAAAAGTGGTGCGGTCGGTGGTGCTGTTACAGCTTGAGTGAGGCTTGGCTAGGTGGGCCAGGAGGAGAAGCTGCTTTGGGGTTTCAAACTGGCTGTCTTTCTTCTGGGACGTTTACCCGGATGACCTCGAGTGAAACTGTTTATGAACAGCCCAGTCCTGTCCCACTGCGACCTAAAATGCCGTCCAGGCTGATTTCCACGCAGCTGTGACCAGTTTTGTTGGTTTCAGCCTACGTTCTGGAAATCTTTAGCGAAATTACCAGACTGGACTTCTAGTTGCGTTCTCAGCGTGAAATTCTCACAATCAATTCTCCGTCGATTGGGACAATTGTTCCAAATTGTCTGGTCTCACTGGATAGACATCTGATTCTCGTACGAAATAATACCCTCTATTTAGCAGGGTCTTCCCATCCGCCACCTGGCCAAATGGAAGAGCGTCTCAAGGTGAAAAGGAACCCTGGTAACAAACCGAAAGAAACCCCCATGCGGGTGGTAGGTTTTTCTGTTCATGGGCCAGCTAGCATTCCTTGGAAAGCTGGAACTGCAAAGCGTGTCAATGATTCGTCTGACTGGCAGAACGGTAGGTTCAAAGGTGGAAGCTGTGGGTCAGCAATCAACCGCGTGGTTCTAGATCAATGTGATTGGTGGCATACGTCGAACACCGTCACTCATGTGCATTTCATACGTCGGATGCGGTCACATGCACGTGAAGAATTGAGCGGCAGCACGAAATTCGAACAGATTCGCACAGTTGGCAGTCGAGCTCGAGACGTTCGTAGAACCAGGAGCTTGGCTTCTAAGAAGCCATGCAACTCGGTTTGACCCCATGACAAGGATGGCAGAACTTTGTACAAACACAAGCTAATTGTAGAAAACAGTACATTTGTAAACGACTTATACAAGTGACATACGGTACGTATGACATGGGGTACCAAGCATATATACAATAAAGAACTAAAACATATCTCTAATAAATATTTGGGATTTTTATATGGTTTATTTGGATAAAGGAGGACGTTTCTACAGGTGCATATATTTTTACAGGTGATTCAACATAGGATATAGAGAATATAGATTTAGTACAACCTTTCAATTGAAGGGGACATGCGTTTACTCACTGTCTTTGTGCAGCTGATGCTCTTGTGGGTGCTCGCGCCATCCCACTGACTCTGACAACCGAATTCAAACTTTGGCGGGAGATCCTTGAAGCAACTACTGTCTGGAGCGCGGTTCCAGCCTTTCGCCGTTTTCCCAAAAGAAGCACCCAGCAACACCACACCTTGCCTGCTCCCCCAAGCCAAACCTTTAGCTACATGGGGTCGTTCCTCGCCCTGCTTGCGGCTCAAGGCCCGTCAAACTTGAACCGAACCAGCAATGGCAGTCTCGAGGGGAATTCTCTGTCAGACTTAGGGGAACTCGCAGCAATTTGGCCGACTCGAGCTCAAACACCCTTCTAGCCTGCACATGTGTGTTTGGAATTCTGATTTGGAAGAGCTCAGCAGCACCCTGTCACACACCACGGATGGAACTCATTTCCTGATCACTACTTCGAGTTCCCACGATTTTCCGATTCTAGAATCTGCGTGTTTCTGGTTCGAGTAGGACGCAGGGCTGTCCTTGAAAGCACATTGTGTCTGAAAATAACAACGCGGGACATGTGATAGAAATGCTAGGCTCTATTGGAAATTCAAGCAAGTCAGCGTCCTGGAATATCCCATTATCAGTCAAGGCCCACGACGCAGCGCTAGCCGTGATTCATCGATGAATATGTCACAAAATCGATATTATTGAGCAATAACTCCTCGTTTAGGCGATCAGCAGCAATGACGAATTCCACCAGCAAGCAGATAAAGAAGTCGCCAGTATTGAAACCGCGACCTCTCAGTTCCTCCATCAGCCCTCGGAAGGATTCGCGTGGCGGTGCAGCAAGCCCTAGAAAGGGGATCCTTTCGACTGGCAGTGGAACAAGCTCACGTGGGGAAACGAGGAACGGAGCTGAGAAGGAGAACAGCAACGGCGGGAAGAACGGCGAGCGGAACGGCAGCAGGTCAGCTGCACCAGCAGCATCAGCAGCATCATCAAAAGCTTCCGATCGTCCTTTGAACCGGGGCTCTGCTTTCGCGGGTGGGAACGGGAAGACCCAGCAGCAGACGAACGAGAATCGACGGAACTGTGTGAGCGAAGACCGGGACGGCCGTCGGGAAAACGGACGGAAACAGACTGTAAACCGTCTGGTCGGAGAAGAGGGGAGGCGTGGAGCAAGCGAGGGGGGATGTATTCTTCAGGAGATGAATGGATCAGCCTACGTTCAGCCGTTTCAGGAATCTCAGGTTGTAGAATCTCAAGGAAGCGGAATAGGGATCAACGCAGGGATGGGCTCTGGTACTAGATTTGCCACGGAGCAGGCTGACGTGGCAGGGGTGGATCCGCAGAGGCAGTTATCGCAGCCAGCAGGAGAATCAGGGATGGCTCTTAGCGGGAAAACGGAGGGGATTGCAGCGGGGAGATGTGTCGGCGAAGTGGTGGAGACCGTCGCTGAAGTCGCACGTGCCGTCGCAGGCGATGGTGTTGGCGACATCGCTGATATCCCGGCGACGCCGCCGCCGTCGCATCGACCGCTGAACCTAGCCCCACTGATCGTATGCGAAGACTCGCCGTCGCTTGCGTTCAGCATATCCCCCTCTCTTTCCCTCTCCCCTTCACCCTCGTCCTCTCCCATACTTCCGCACCTCTCCGTAGCACCTCCTGTCCCTAATACCCCACCTAGCCCTCTCGACACGTCAGCTCCTAATCTCAATGAACTCTCTCAACTGAAAGACGCCTCACTGACCGTCCTGAATCCGATGAACCGGACCGTTTCGCCGACACCGCAGACAGAGTGTGCTCTAGACGGTCCGCAACCGCCGCATCTGCCGCCGGAAAACCCGCAGCCAATGGCAGCTTATTCCCGTGCCGATGTTCCTGCCGATGTGAACGCAGCATTCTGCGAAGCTTCGCAAATTCCTCTTCCGGTTGCCCAACAGGTGCCTCTTCAGGTGCCTTCTCAGGTAACGAGCAACCCGGGAGGCGATCCGCATGGAAGCGCTGATTCCGCCGCGGACCCCGCAGCCTCGGCGTCTGCGAATCCAACGGCTAGTTCAGCGGCATGGAATCCAACGGCTAGTTCTGCGCAAAATTCGCCGGCGAATCCAGCGGCGAACCCAGCCCGCCCGCGGATCGTGCGATCCTCCTCCTCCGGCTCCTTCCATCCGCCCGCCTCACTCGGCGACGCGCCTAATAACGCGACCCGTCGGTTCCTGCATGCTGCTACTCCCGGCACCCCCACAGCCTCCAGCGCCGCGGCCAGTCGCCTGTCGCCGCGCCTCGGCTTTAATTTCTTCTCCAGAGGCCACGCCAATGCTTCCCCCTTGCGCTTCCGCGGCCGAAACACGAGCGGAAGCGGCGGCGGCGGCGGTGGTGGCGGTGGCAACGGAGGGGGCGGGGTGGGCTCTAGTTGCGAAGAGTGGGAGGAGATGACGCACGGACGGCCGCCGTCGCCCTTGTCGCCTTCATTCGAGGCGACTCAAAAGCAGTCGCAGGGACGGTCGCCGTCGCCGTGGTCGCGAGGGCTCAGCAGAGTTCGCGGGCTGGTGTCGCCGCGGAGAGGAAGGAGGTACGATGATCCTGCTGCTGCTGCTGCGGGTGGTACTGCTGCGGGTGGTACTGCTGGTGGTGATGAAGGTCGCGGGGTGGAGCAGATGTATCAAAACAAGTCTGCTACTGCGACTGTTCCTGCTGTGGCTGATGCTGCTTCTCCTCCTCCTGCTTCCGCGAATCCGGAGCCTCACCGCCGAGGCTTGGGCTCGCCGAGGCTGCGCTCGTGGCTCGGGTCTCCAGAAGTGCCTATGCTGCCGCTGCGGCGCGGCCTTGGCGTGCGCTGGCACCGAACCTCGTCTGCTTCGGTGGTAACCGCAGCCACCGGCCCCATGCCGGTTACCACCACTACTAGCCAGATCAATACACATAATCCCAGTGCTACTGTTTCCGCTAGTAGCAGCGCTGGCCCATACACAAATTTGACCGTGCCTATTTTTAGTAACCCTGCTATTTCTAGCAGCAGCACCAGTGCGTTCTCCAGTGCGGGCAGCAGGGCGAGAGCTGCTGCGAGTTCGGATGCTGAGTCTGCGAGACTCGTGCGTCCACTGGGGGGAAGGAGGACAGATGAACAGCTTCACCTTGCTCCCGCCTCTGCTACCAGCAAATCTGCGACCCCGTCGGCTTCGGCTGCTTCGTCCTCTCTCGCGGCGGCTGCTGCGGCGGCCATTGCGGAGTACAACGCGCTCGTGGAGCAGAGCGTTGCAGCAGCACCTGACAAAACACCTGAAGAAACGCCTGAGGAAATGCCTGAGGAAACACCTGGAGAGGCAAGGGCGCCCGTGCCTGCGTGCACGACGCACGACGGCGCAACAGGGCCAATTCGTCCGCATCTGCCCCTACCCCAGAAGGTACTAGCACGAACGGTGTCAGACCCTGGGGGTGGTACCCCTGCCAAAACACAGCAAGCCTCTGAAACGGCTGTAGCGGCAGGTGGTGAGGGTGAGGGAGGCACGCGTAATGAGGAAGGTGGGCAGGGTGGGAGTAATGGCGGTGGTGGTGGTAACAGTGGTGGTGGGGGTCGCGGTAGTGGTAATGGTGGGGCGCTGCTGAAGTGGCTGTCGTGGGGTAAGGCGAAGTTAGGCGGAAAGGGAAACTCTAAGCGGCGCAAGGGGAAGGAGGAGCAGCAAGGCAGCAGCGAGGAAGCGAAGGGGCGGGCTGCGGAGGAGATTAATGGGCGGGATCGTGGTAGTGAGGCGAGGGGCGGCGGCGGCGGCGGCGGCGGTGGTGGAGGCGATGCACGGGGAGGGGGGTTTGGATGGGTAGGTTCTGGTAGTGGTGCTGTCGTCGTTGGTGGTGGTGGCGGTGGTGGTGGCAGTGGCGGTGGTGGTGGCGGTGGTGGTGGTGGTGGCGGTGGTGGTGGTACTGGTGATGTTGGTGGTGCTGGTGATGATTCCTTCTCTGCCGCGAACTCTGCTTCAAGAGCTACTTTGGACACGTGGCTGCACGAGACCGAGGTGCATGAGGATGGGAATGACGTGGAGGATGCTGACGTGGAAGGATTAGGTGATGATGAGGTGGAACAGAGGGTTGCTGAATGGGGGGTTGTGCTGGTTGGGGAGGAGGAGGAGGAGGAGGAGGAGGTGGAGGAGGAGGTGGAGAAGGAGAAAAAGGAAGGGGAGGAGAAAGGGAAGGAAGAGAGGGAGGACGATGAGAAAGAGGAGAAAGGGGAGGGAGAAGAAATAGGGGAGGAGGAGGAGGAGGAGGAGGAGCAGGAGGATGAGGAGGAGGAGGAGGATGAGGAGGAGGAGGAGGATGAGGAGGAGGAGGATGGGCATGAAACGGAGATGGAGGATACCACCACCAGGGGTGCAGTCCCGGATAAAGCGGGTGATAGGTGTTACTCTGCCGGCCAAGGTGAAGGGGGAGATGGGGAGAAGGAAGGAGGAGAGAGCGCGAGAGAGAGGGAAGAGGAGGAGGTGGAGGGGAAGGGGGGGAGGAAAGCGGATGGGCGAGGGGTAGATGAGGGGGAGGAGGAGAGTGAGGGAGGGCAGAGAAGTGATGTGGTGGGAATGGGTTCAGAAGGGTTTCACTTTGACGTGACTTGCAATCAGGCGGAGGAGGAGGAGGAGGGGAGTGTTGACGGTGTAACTGCCAGGACTGCTGGAAACGCCTTTGAAACCAAGGCTCTACCAACCAGAGGCTTGATTGGAGAGGAGGAGGGCGAGAAGGGAGAGGAGGAGAAAGAGGAGGAGGAAGAGGAGGAGGAAGAGGAGGAGGAGTTGAGGGAGAGGCAGCAGCAGGAGTGGCAGCGGCAGTGGCAGCTGCAGCAGCGGCGGATAGGCTTAGTGGTGTCAGGCGGAGAGGATACAGAAGGGGGTGATATTAACGGGGGGAGTGGCAACAGAGGGGGAGGCAGCAGAGGCAAAGGGCAGGGAGATACTGCAAAGGGAACAAGACAATCGGCACCCTCATCCCCAGCACGAGACGACTCGTGTGTGTCGTTTGCGCAGTGGGTGCATCTGCGCGGTTCCCCCTCCCGCGGTTCCCCCTCCCGCGCGTCCTCCGCCGCGCACAGCCCCGCGCCTGGGCTCCCCATGCGCGCGTCCGCCGCTGGCGCACGCGCAGCAGCTGCTGCTGCAGCCGCACGCGCAGCAGGCGCTGGCGCGTCTGGCAGGGGAGTGGGCGGAAACGGGGGGCGGAATCGCGCAGGAGGAGCTACAGGAAGCGATTCTATTGGTTGGGAGAGCAGAGGAGGAGGGAGCGTGGGGGGAAGTGAGGAGGAAGGGAGTGTGTTTTTCGAGTCGACTCCAAAATCAGCTGTTTTCTCGGAGAATCAGGAGGAGGGGGTGGGGAGGGAGGGAGAAGAGGAGGCAACGAGTATGCCGGTTGCAGCAGCAGTGGAGGGAACCTCACCACCACGAGCAGTTGCAGCAGCAGCATCAACTGGAGAATCCTCTGCTGCTGCAGCAGCGGCAGCAGTTGCAGCAGCAGCAGCAGCAACAGCCCCAGCAGCAGGAGAATCCTCAGCTGCTGCAGCAGCAGCAGCAGCAGCAGGGGGGACGGCAGCAGCAGGAGGAGCAGCAGCAGCATCGGTGCTGCTGGCGGCACTGAAGCAGACGGCAGCAGAGGAGCAGCGGAAGGGCACGGGCGTGAGCAGCAGTGTGACCTTCCTCCCCCTCCGCGCCTCCTCCCCACTTGCTAGAGCCAAGCAAGCCCACGTGCAGGCGCAGACACTAACGAGGATCCAGGCGGAATCAGTGGTTGAAAAGCTTAGTGCTGTGGTTACCAGCAACCAGAGGGATTGTGGTAACGGTAACCAGATTAGTGGTGGTAACCAGGGTAGTTGTGCTAATCCGTTTGCTGAAATGCCCTCCGTCCCCTTCACAAGCACCAACCCGTTCCTGTGCAGCAGCGACTCGTTTGGAGACGAGCCGGGCAAGGGCAGCAGTGGGGGATACGGTGCTGGCTGCTTTGGCGAAGTGGGAAGCGAAGTTGCTGGTTACCCTGTTATGCTACCGCACATTGACACTCCTGGAATCGTCAACACGAGTCCGTTCGCAGCAGCAGCTGCAGCAGAGGCCGAGGAGGAGCATACGTGGCAGGCGCAACTGGGGCAGGTGCTACCTGGGCAGGTGGTATCTGGGCAGGTCGTATCTGGGCAGGTCATATTTGGGCAGGTCGTATCTGGGCAGGTCGTCTCTGGGCAGGTTTCGGGTGCTAGTGCAAACGTCAGCAGCAAGACTCTACCACCGTCCCTCTGGCCTGCATACCCTGCGTCCCCATCCTCCCCCTCTCCTGTGTCCCGCCCTTCCCAGTCCCCTCCCCCTGTCCCTTCCGCCGCCCCTTCCCCTGCCCCTGCCCCTGCCCCTGCCCCTGCCCCTACAGTTGCCCCTACTCCTGCCCCTCCTTCTACCCCTGCCCTGGCCTTTGTCCCTGCCCCTCCTCCTGCCCCTTGCCCTGCTCCTGCCACTTCCCCCGCCCTCTCCTGTGCTACTGTCACTGCTCCCACTTCTATTGGCGCTTCCTCAGTGGTCAAAATCGCAGTTTCAGCCGATCCTAAGATTCCTGCAGTTGCAGGTGTGGAGAGCGGTGAAGGGAAAGACGAGAGCACTTCAGAGTGGACTCACAGGGAAGGAGAGGGCAGGGCGACGAGTGAGGGGCAGCAGGGGGCGGGCAGTGCAAGGGAAGACGAAAGGACTTTGGAGTCGACTCAAAGGAAAGGAGAGGGCAGGGCGATGAATGAGGGGCAGCAGGGGCCGGGCAGTGCAGGGAAGAAGCGAGTGCGGTTCAGAGCGGTGGGTGCAGAGGGGGATGAGCCAGAGGAGGGTGGAAACCAAGCAAGGGAAGACGATCAGGCCATGGGAGAATCGCCCAGTGGTAACCAGACAGGGGCATGTAACCAGACAAAAGGTGGTAACCAGAAGAGGGCAGGTTCGCCTGGGCGGGTGGGGACTGCACCCCTGGGTCTATCGCAGCGCATATGCTGGGTGCCCGCTTCTAAAACTGCTAATTCAGATCGTGAGTCGCCGGACCAGACACCGAACCAGACACCGGTCTTGGGTCAACGAGTTGGTCCGGAGCAGAGGCGTCCTTATGCTGCTGCGGTGGCTGCCGTGGCCGGGCAGGTTGCTGGTCGTCAAGAGAAGGAAGGGGAGGGAGGGACGGCAGATGGAGAGGTGAGAAATGCCTTCAGCCCAAGTGGCAATAGCAGCAGCGGCGGTGGCAGTGGCGGCGATGGCAGCAGAAGGAGTGACAGCAGTGACAGCAGTGGGGTTCCGAAGCTGCTAGTCCCATGCCCCCCTGTCACCCCTCGAAACAGCTCTCCCCGGAACAAGGCGGCGGGAGGGGCGGCAGCGGGAGCAGCAGCACGGGTAGCAGCAAAGGCAGCTATGGCTGCTAGGGGTATCACTGGTGGTACTGCGGTCAAGAGTGGTACCAGCTGTGTTTCAGTCGAAAGCAGTGGTGGGAAGGAGGAGGCAAGAGGAGGGAAGGGCGATGGTGGTGGTGGTGGGAGTTTGGAGAGAAGCAATAGCAGCAACAGCAAGGGCAGCAGTAGAGGTGGTAACCCTGTTACTCAGACGAATCAGGGCGCGTTTGGAGCTGGAAATCTCGCTAAGGGAGGAACTGACAGTGCTGGTCAGCAATCAAAGGTCTGTCAACTCCCAGGCTCCTACCGTAAGCCTCGCACCGCTCCCAACCCCTTTGAACCCTCCTCCACCCCTTCCCCTTCCGCCAAATCACCCCTTTCTGACAGCCCCTCCCCTGCGCCCAACGCCGCCCCTGGACCCCCTTCCCCCGCCCCTCCCCCCGTCCGCCCGCGCTCCCCCTCCCCCTCCGCCTCCTCCGCCCTCCTCGTGGCGCTTCCCCCCCGAAGGTCCCCAGGGAGGGTGTGGGGGGGGATGGGGAGGAGGGGGTATGAGGTCGGGGGTTTGGAGGTGTGTGGGAGTGATGGGGATGAGGAGGATGGGGGGGGACAGGCAAGGACAGGTGCAGAGGAGTGGGAGAAGGAAGGGAGTGTGATAGGGGAGGGGAGTGTGGTGGGGGAGGGGAGTGTGATGGGAGAAGAGAGTGTTGTTGGCGAGGGGAGGGTTTTTTGGGAGGGGAGTGTCGTGGAGAAAGAGGAGAGAGTGGATGTGGTGTGTGAAAGGGTGGGAGGAGCGGAGGGAGGAAAATGGAAGGATGAGGTAGGGGGTGGAGGAAAGATGGAAATAGTACCAACCGGGCCTGGAGAGAGAGTGGTGAAAAGTGGGGTGGTTAAGGTGGAGGAGGGAAAATCGAAGGGGAATTTACCTCGAACGCCATCCCCCCCTGCAGGGCCAAAGCCCAGTTCGTGTGGTGGGAGAGGAGGGAGAGGTGGTGCAGTAACCGGTGCCGGAGCAAGAGCAGGAGCAGGAGGAGGAGCAGTGGGAGCCGGAGCAGGAGGAGGAGCAGGAGGAGGAGCAGGAGGAGCAGGAGGAGCAGGAGAAGCAGGGGGGCGGAGTGGGCGGCGAGGGAAAGAGAACAGTGGAGAAGCTACTATGGGCCAAGAAGAGGATTCCAGGCGTGGAGATGGGCTTGGAGAAGAGGACGGGTCTTACAGTGGGAGTGAACTAGAGGGAGGAAGTGCATCAGAGGGAGCAAGTCCTCTAAAGGGAGGGATAGCATTAGGAGGAGCAGTAGAAGGAGGGAGCTCGCCAGGAGGAGGAAGACCCCGTGTTCCTTCCCCTCCCACTGGTCCCCGCCCGAAATCCCCCCTGGGGCAGCTGAACGCACGGAGGAAAGTGGCTCGCTCGCTCACAGTCGCACTCAATAAGAGCATGTCTCTCCCATCGCCTAAGGAGAGTGGCGGCGCCGTTAACAATACTGCCAGCAGCAACATCAACAACGACAACACCAGCTGCAGCACCACTGCTGCCGCTGCCACCAGTTGCGGCACCACTGCCGCTGCCGCCACTAGTTGCAGCAGCATCCGGAGCGACAGCAGCAGGAACTCCCTCCCTGCCTCCACCGCAACCCAGTCAGTCTCGGGTTCAACAGGGAAGCAGCAGTTCAAAGCTCCTCAGAAACAGCCACCGCCCCTAGTGCCACCCCGAAAGCCGGCGCCTCTGAACAGAGGCATAATGGGAAGGCCAGCAGCAGCAGCGTCCGTTGTACCAGTTGCTGCTGGAAAAACATCCACGTCACCCGGGAAATCCACCGAGGTATCTCAGAAATCGCCTGGCGGTACGAAAGCGGCTACGTCGCCCCGGAGGTGTGCCTTCGGGCGGTCGACACCTGTCCCTCCAGTGAGATCAAAGTCTGGCAGTTCTCCTGGCAGGCGGGCTTTGTCCCCTGCCGCGGGTAAGCGGGCGGCATCGTCTGTCTCTGTCTGCTCTGCCAACTCCATTGGCTCGATTGTGTCTCCTCGCCCCTCCTCAGCTGCAGCTGCTGCTAGTGCTTCTACTGGTGCTACTGATGCTGCAAGGAAGGCTGAGAGCGAAGGTGCATTCACGTACAGTATGGTTGACGATGGCCTGGTTACCAGCAGCAGCATCCGAAGCAGCGCAACCACCGCTAGTACCTGCACGACCAGTAAGACGACAACTGAACCCATGGAAAAGGATAGTGCTGATGGTGGTGGAGGTGCAAGGGATTGTAGCAGCGTGGTTGGTCCACCACATAAAGATGTGGAAGAAAGCAGGGTGAGCAGCAGCACCGGTGGTAGCGACATTCGGATGTAACAT
Organism: Closterium sp. NIES-65; assembly: GCA_948144175.1. NCBI lineage: Eukaryota > Viridiplantae > Streptophyta > Zygnematophyceae > Desmidiales > Closteriaceae > Closterium > Closterium sp. NIES-65. The sequence continues at coordinate 18,025 of CANXME010002125.1, forward strand.
CCACCCTATCATCGTGAGTCCCATTATGCAAAGGGTTTTTTTTTTTACTTGATGTTGGTCCTACTATGCCTTTTCTCATGTCTCTTTTGTGCCTATAATAATGCAGGAACGTGGCTCTGACATTCGTTATATTGGATCTTAGCTCTTCCATCTGTAGTGTTCTCGGGCTTGCTAAGCATCTTTTTAGCTTACCCATTTGCACTAGTACCGGTTTAGTTTCATATCTATTGCATAGCTGGCTTGCTAGTAAAGGATATAGATTATATTTCATAGTCGCTACTCTTAATATTTGATGAGTGAGTGCCTTCAGGCGCGTACAACACCAGGTTGCCAACTCGTTATTAGCAAATACGACGTGTCCTAGATATGAATCGGGCCAAGTCCGAATGTTGACGGAAACTGGAACTCAGTCGACATGGCCAGTGCATCAAACGCCCTATCCGTCAGATGTCCGTCAATGTGCCGTGCAAGCGTACTTCTCGCTCAGAACCAATACCGCTCTTGCTGCGGAAGACCTCGTCGGACCGCATTATTATGGCCACTAAGGCTCACAACCTAGCGTTCCTCGAAGACATGGCGGTCTGGTGCGATGCGAGGAACCGAAGACACGCGCCACGACGCAAAAGGGAAGTCCCTCGTCTGTCCAGAATTCTTCCGCAAACCTCGTCAATGCCTCGTCGGAGCGTGCGCAGCTTCTCAGGCTGCCTCGAGATTCCTTCATGCGGCGCGGGTTCTCTTCACCACCTTTCCGTCATGACGGAAACAAACACCACAGCGGAATCTTGAGCCCGTGTGTGATTGCGCTACCTCTGGCTTGAATGGTTTCCGTATACAGAAGCATATGAGACTGTTTTGCGCTCACGGGCGTACTCGAGTGCGGAAGCCTGCTCTCATTCAGTAGCCCGCTTGGTACCTCCTCGAGCATAAGTTGAATATTATTCGCTGTTTCGAGCGAACCTTTCTCACCTGGATGACAGTGAGATTCTCGCAACTCTCCGCTAGTCTCTTCCAAGCAGACATTCAAAGAGCTCTTGAGTGAGAAGCTTCTCTGAGAAAAGAGCAGTGCGGTGGCGTCACGACGCAGCAGCATGTCGGACATTCTCGAGGCTCCGCAAAAGTCGTATCTTCGCCGCATCATGTCAAACGCTCCTCCCGGTTCTTGCAGCGAGCTTGCCGTAGAACTCGCGCTCGAGCGGATCTCGAGGGTGCGCGATCTCGTCCGGTGCGCAACAGTCAGCAAAGCCTGGGCTGACGCCGTTGCTCGAAGCGTTCTGCACGTGAGGGTTGACTGCACGAGTGGTGAAATATTCGGGCCTGCCTCCATTTCTGACAGAGGTGACGGCGACGAGGAGTGCAGTAACGAGTCCAAAAGTGATGGGCTTACATACAAGACGTTTCTTCAAGCCATTCGAGTTTTCCGGCAGCTGACGTCACTCACGGTTACCAGCTTCCACCAAGCGTTTGGCGACGCGTTTCTGGAAACCCTAGCCTCTTCCTGCCCTGTTCTCCAAGTCCTGGACCTCTCCTGCATGTGCTATGGCGAAGGCGATGACGAGGTTACCAGCTGGGGGTTGAATTCGCTATTCGTGGGATGTCCCCAGCTGAAACGGCTGTCTCTGCTACTCGGTCATGATGGTAACGTCCGCCACGTCAGCGCTAAGCAGAAGATCTCTAGAGGACCGAGGGCTGCTTGTAGTCCGTCTGCGTGGAGCCGACGTGGCCATGCTGACGTGGCGTGGAGCGAGTCCGCGCTCACTGTTCCCTCCTCGATAATGCAGCTGCCTTCTTTGGAAGCTCTGGAGATTCAAACGGACAGATGCGTGGTCTTGGGATTGGATCTTCATTACCACGATCAATCCAGTGGAAGATTTCGGCAGTGTGATTCAACCACAGCCATCATAATTGAGCATCTCAGCATAGGCTGTCCTTCAGATGCATCACCACACTGTCGACCTTTCCTGCCATCCGCAATCACTCAGCTGCAGCTGTCGTCATCACATCACATCATCCTTCCAGACATCTCCTGTGGTCAGCTCAATGATCGTTCCAACCGTCGGTGCAATTCTCACTGCAATTATCACTCCGGCTTTCCAGACCAGGCTCAGGCTGCCGCTATTGGTTCAGCCTCCCCCACCAATCCCCACCCTACCGCAACCATCTGGTGGCCTCGACTCAAATCCGTGAAGCTCAGCGTTTGCTGTGACGTCATGTTTTCCAAACTAGCATCGCTCTTCCATCAGGAGCTGACGTCACTGAGCCTGTCAGCCAATCGTGCAACCATGTGTGACATTTGGAGCCACGCTAGTGGTTCTGCTACTCCCAGCGTTGCTTCAGCTGAAAGATCCGATGGATTTGGTGCTATTGGGGCGGCGAGCTGCAAGTTTGGCTCCCTGGAGCAGCCTTGCAGCAGTCCGGTGCTTCCAACCAGATTCAGCATTACAAGATTCCGAATCTCTCAAACAGAGGCAGACACAGAGCCACTTGTTTCCATGCACCCTGCTCCCACATTCTTCTTTCCTGCAGCCCTCACCTCCTCGTATTCGCGTCTCCGTTCACTGCACCTGGACCAATGCCCTGACACTGCTCTCCCTCCCTCCCTCCTCCCCTCTCTCACACGCCTTACTGCCCTCTCCTTCACCTATTGTCGCCATCTGAAGGCCCTGCCGCCAACCATCAGTCTCCTCTCGTGCCTCACATCCCTTCACATGCATGCTTGTATTGCTGTGAAATCCCTCCCCCCTGAAGCCCTCTGTCTGCCTGGACTCAGGTCCCTGAGTCTCACCAACTGCAGGAGATTAGAAAGTGTGGGCAAAGCCGCAGTGAACGCTGGTAACGTGGGAACAACCGGTGGTGGCAGTGGTGATGATCGCTGCGACGGCCCTATTGCGATACAGGAGGTGGTTTTACGGGAGTGTGTTGGGTTGTGTCATGTCAACTGGGAGACTTTATTGTGGAAGACGGTGCAGGTCTCACCAAACGTGGCTATTGAGGTGAATGTTGAAGGGAGCCGCGAGTTGAGGGGCATGGATAATGTCATGCGCATAATGGGGAGCTCCAGTGGTAGCATCACTCTTCCAGATGGAGCCAAGTGGTATTCCCAGAGGAGAACAATGTGCGGAGGCCAATCTCCTCCAGAGATAGCGGGTGGTATGGATAGATGCATCGTAATTCAAATATAGCAAATGATAAAAGAAAGGCAATTATCTACTGCATTGAATCCAGAACTACACGTCTCTATGAGAGCTGGTGCAACCACCTGAGAAGAAACTCTGCATTTGACAAGTCCCTCTCCTAAAAAGTATTGCTTGTATATACATCTTGTTTAGCTTTTGCTGGTCGATCCCCTCTCGAAAAGAACTACTGGAGGATATAGCGAAGCGATCCAAGCGAGTGCATGTACGCCACGTGGCGTATACAGCAACCATTAGCAGCCATCCAGCTCCATTCACTGCCTTCGTGACAAGGAAACTGGAATCTGACATGTCTCCCTGGTCTTAAGACTGATACGACACGGTATTCCACGGTCTTCGGCGGTTTACGGCCGTTCGACGTTTGACCGTGCTAAACCGTGAGGGAACAGACTGAACCGACTTGAACGATATACAAGTCACACACACATTCCGAGCTGGATTATGATTCGAGCCGCTCCGTTCTAGGCGCAAACTTCAATGTGAAACATAATAGCCAGTCCGACGCCCGTTTGACATCCTCCTCCTCGCTGTCCCTTCAGTAGATGCGTGCCGCTTAGTATGTACTAGTAGCTTGCCGTTCCGCTGGTTGTTAGTGTGTCTATCGCCTAGATTCCGTCGCCATGAAGGCACTCACCGCGTCACTGCCCCGCCTAACGAGGCGCGCTGTAACGAGTGATATCTTTACGAGCAGCGCGGATTTTGGCTCGTTGGACCTGTATCCTCTGCTCCTGTCCCGATTTGCCTCCATCGCGTCGATCTCGAGGGGTTACACCACGCCGAGCCGCGTTGCTGACAAGGAAGGAGCAACAACTCATGACAACGCGTCGTCCGCGGGAAGAAAGATCGGTGCAGGCGCGGATACGAGCACAGAGGGGCGCGAGGACGCGTCGCGTAGCAACCCCATGGCGGCGCGGCTTCGCAGCCGAGGCGTGATCCGATTCGACGGTCGCGATGCGATCAATTTCCTGCAAGGCCTGCTGACGAATGACGTCAGCACGTTCCTCCAGCAACCCCCTCCGGTTGCCTCCCCCATCCCCACGCCGAATCAACCCGCCAGCGTGCATCCGCCAATCTATTCCGCGCTGCTCTCCCCTCAAGGCCGGTTTCTCTACGATCTTTTCTTGTACCGCCCGCCACACTCGGTAAGCTATCCGGTGCTCGCAAACCCTTTCCCGGCAGCTCCCCCCCCGTGTCCTCCCCCATCCCCACGCCGAATCAACCCGCCAGCGTGCATCCGCCAATCTACTCCGCGCTGCTCTCCCCGCAAGGCCGGTTTCTATACGATCTTTTCCTCTACCGCCCGCCACACGCGGTAAGCTATCCGACGGTCGCATCCCCCCTCCCCCATCCCCACGCCGAATCAACCCGCCAGCGTACATCCGCTAATTTACTCCGCGCTGCTCTCCTCTCACGGGAGGTTTCTCTACGACCTCTTCTTGTGACTTTTGAGTCGGACTCAAAAGTCACCTCGTTTCTCTACGACCTCTTCTTGTACCGACCGCCGCACTCGGTGAGACTCATGATCATGTGCAAATCCGACTCTGTATGGCCTATTCCTGTACCGACCTTATCGTTCTTTCCCCACCCAAACTCACCCTTCAATCCATCCCTTTCTCCCCAGGATGTAGTATCTCCTCATTAGGTTTTTCTCTGAAGCCGCTTGGTGAATGAATAGGAATAAACACAGGTTCTTACCTTCTCTTCATCCCACGCTACCTCACCCCACCGCTCCCCACCTTTCTCTCCAGGATGCGGTGTCGAGTCGGTTGGATCCAACAGGAGCCGGTCCAGATACAGGCAACCCAGACGCACCTGAGCTCCTGGCGGATGTAGATGTAGCGAACCTGGACGACCTGCTGGCTCACCTGAAGAAGTAGGCTTTTTCTTCTGTGTGCTCTCTTTCCTTTTTATTTTCCTATTTTTTTATTTTCACACTGTATTTATGTAAGTGTAGTCTTGATTGTATTTCCAATCCAGGTCCCATGCTCCCCTTACCTTTGCACCCCCATGTCATCCCTGCCGCTCCTTCCCCCCCCTGCCATCCCCACGCCCCCTTATCCACAGGCACAAGCTGCGTGCCAACGTGTCATTCGCTGACGTGTCATCTGACGTGGCAGTGTGGGCGCACTTCCACTCGCGGCTCTCCTCCGACCCAGCACTCCCAGACGAGGCAGCAGCGGGCGAGGGGTTGGGGTGGGGCGGCAGAGTGGATCAGTTGGGAGAACTGACTGCAGAAGCCACAAGGGAGGGATGGCGGTGGCATCGTGACCCCAGGTTGCCTGGCTTGGGGCTCAGAGGGCTCTTCCCTGCCAGTGAAATCCGTAAGTTGATTCTGAAGCATCTGGGTAGGGTTGGGGTGGGGTGGGGTGGGGTGGGCGGTAGCGTCAGGTGGGAGGGTTGACAGCAGAGGCAACATGGGAGGGGTGGCGGTGGCATCGGGTCCTCAGGCTGCCTGGACTGGGTTCAAGAGGGCTCTTTCTCGCTAGTGAAATTTGGACGTTTGTTCTGAAGTAACTGGGGGGTGGGGTGGGGTGGGGTGGGGTGGGGTGGGGTGGGGTGAGGTGGGATGGAGTGGGGTGGGGTGGGGTGGGGTGGAGTGGGGAGGGGGGAGGGCCGACAGCTGAAGCCACGAGGGAGCAGTAGCGGCAGCATCGTAATCCTATTTTATCAGGATTGGGTGTAAGAGGCTGTTTTGCGCTAATGGAATCCGTGAGTTTGTTTCTAAAACAAATGGGAGGGGAGGGGAGGGGGTAGGGTGGGGTGGGGAGGGGGGTTAGCCCATGGGTGGATGCACAGGTAGGGGAGGGGGAGGAGATCTGTAGAAGATTCCAAGTCTTCGTAGGAGAGGGATTCAGTGCGGCGATGTGTGATTCTTAACCGTCCACTTCACTCTCATTCCACTTTTTTCAATTACCACCAGCCCCATTGGTGGATGCACAGGTTGAAGAGGGGGAGGAGAGCTACAGGAGGTTTCGGTTTGCAATGGGAGTGGCGGAGGGGTGCGAAGAGATGCCAAGAGGTATGCATTGCGATGCAGGGAGATGTTGAGTGGCACGAATTTAGCATATATTCCGAGATGCTTTTGTTCGTTGAGTTATTAGTATGCTTCGATTTTCACAGAGACCACGCTTGTACTAGCTGGTATATGTTTGTCTATAACCCATTCTCCACTTGGCCCTGCCTTTAGAGTCACTTTCAGAATTCTAAAAAGTGCAACCTAGCAGCACTGCACGCCATCAGCTTCACCAAGGGGGTGCTACGTGGGGCAGGAGCTCACTGCCAGGACGCACCACAGGGGTGTGGTGCGCAAGCCACCGATTCACTGCACTGTGTTCCCCACACCACACCTACCCTTGACAATCTGGCAGGTGAAGCCCTTCCCTTGGAGTGCAACCTAGCAGCACTGCACGCCATCAGCTTCACCAAGGGGTGCTACGTGGGGCAGGAGCTCACTGCGAGGACTCACCACAGGGGTGTGGTGCGCAAACGACTCATGCCAGTCCGAATCGTGCCGTCCAGGGAAGGAGGTGGAGAGGACGTGAGGGAGGGGGTTGGGGAGGTAACAGTGTCTTCAGGGGCTGAGATAGTGGAAACAGTTTCTGGGAAGGCTGTTGGACGAGTGAATGCGGTCCTTTGCGGTTCTGAGGGTGATGGCAGTGGTGCTGGAGCTGGTGCTGGTGGTTCAAAGGAGTTGACAGGTTTGGCGCTGCTGCGATTGGCTCATGGCCTCAACCCGGGATCACAGCTGGCAGTGAAAGAAGGGAACGGGGCAGCTCTGAAAGTTTTGCCAAGCCGCCCGTACTGGTGGCCAAGGGAGTGGGGCAGCGAGGAAAAATAGTGCAGGTGGAGGCTGGTCGAGTGTGACTGGTGACATGGAGCCCGTAGGAAGTGGATTTTTTACCCACTGTAGCCACACAGAATTATGTTCGTTGTACGAACGGTTCTTAAGAATTTGTGCCAACTCATCCTGTTGCGTGGGGCACGTGTTGCAGTTGAGATTTGTTAGTGTGCATAGAAATATTCACACAGAACACCTGCAGGCAACTCCCTTTGTTGCTCTGTTGATTGTTCTTGCCTTGTTTGATTGTCAGATATGTCTGCTCTGTTGCCTTCCGTGTTATGTTCTGCTCCCGCTTGCACCGACAGATCAATGTGTGCCCTCAAATAGCGTCTATAATTTTGTATGTTTCTGTCACATCTAGTGCATGTTGTTTCCAGTGTACTCAGCTGTAATATTTTTCGCAGGTGACAATATCTCCCCACCCGCGACACAATGTGTAGGCAAGGTTGCGTGTGAAAGTTCAGCACCTTTGCAGCCAATAAAACGAGAGTCAAGTGACCACGTGTCAAAGATCCGAGGCTATGGTGTTGCCACCTCGACGGTACGTAAGGGACACGCCATCGTCAGGTCACACGTCTCCTCCGAATTTTGCTGCCCAGCCAACTGGGTGATTTCCAGCATCTTTCCTTTTGGGCAGAGCATCTCCCGCCGTTAGCACTGACCAGAGAAAACGGACTGGTGAGAGAAGCGGGAAGGATCAAGCCAAACGGAATAGTCGAGACTCTACTCGAATCTTCCATTTTGCGCAACGTTCATCCGTCAGATCTCCAGCATCTGCTTCGAGATGGTTGTAGAACCGTCGGATCGATTACGGTTGGCTATTCTCGCCTCGTGGAAATTCTCTAACGGGTAACTCAAATTAGAAACTCTGCTGACCTGGAAGTGCGGATCTGGTGTGAGAAGGAAGTGCGCTGCGCGTGTGTGTTTGTGCGTGGCGCGGTTTCCAATCGGCCCAATCATCTAAATAATCGCAAGGGCGTGTCCGAAGTGACATGTTGATGGATGTCGACGGATGTCAGGGCGGGTGGGTAAGAATTTACATGCCGGCGTTGTGTCCGAAGTGATGCGACATCCGACCGACATCCATCCGCCATCCAGCCATGTGTAATCATTACAGTCAAGGGTGCCGCCAGCAGTGACATCGGGCTGGTCAACGAGGCAGTCAACGAACCCAAAGCTTGATAACAAAATTTGAGGGGGAAACATGGCGAAAGTATCTCTTGGCAAACGACCGTCCTTTGTGACTGCACGGGGTGACGAAACATGTTAGCGAAATTCGTTAGATTCAAATTTGAACATTCAACATTTTCTCTGGTCTACCCCTGCCGGCGCCAACAGTGCCGGTCAGCATTTTTTTGGGCAGTGTGTCCGAAGTGACTCGACATCCAGCCGTCATCCATCCGTCATCCCCCGTCATCCGCCACCGTCATCCATCCGATGACGGATGGATGACAGATGGATGTCGAGGGGCAATTAGGACACGCCCTGATCTCCTCTGCTCTGCTCCCATCCACTCCTGTCCAATTCCTCACATCTGCTCTAGTTGTGAGATCGAGATTTGAGACCACAGCAGCAGAAGCAACACACAAATTTCACGCACATGTGCGCATTTCTGCTGCTTTTGAATTTGCCAGCAGGGCGCAAGTTGTCAGCAGGGGCCCTACCCTCGCCTTTCACTCCAGGCCACGCACCACACTTCGTTTGGCCACCAAGGCAGTAGAACCGAGGGCGATGTGTGGGGCTCCCTTGACCCTTTGATCCACTGGCACCAGGAGGACCTTTTCGTCAGCAACAGACTGACTGATTGGTTGGTTGTAGTTACTTGCGACGAAGCAGACTGGAAGGCCGAACAGCAGCATCTAGACACAGGTGATTCGCGTAGTAGATGCGGATAATAGCTGGCTCGGGTTAGTGCGCCGCATCTCGCGTTCCGCACACTTCCTCTCGTACCATCTGACACGTCACGTTACCCCGTGTCGAGCCGAAAGCAGTCCGCTCAACGTGTGAAGCGAACCCAACACAGGATCTCGTCTCGTCGCTCCGAAGCCGCGCGTCTGCTTCTAGACCCAGCCATACGTCGTTCTCCCGTCACTACATACAGTGAGCTCTACATATCTCTAGAGTATTTTTGAAAGGCCATCCACATCTGTACTACTACACCACAGCAGAGCTCTTCATTACCTTCAAAGCCTGCTCTTCCCATTTTTTCACACATTTCGACGTCTGAGGCCGGCCGATCCGACCAGGCGCCATGCCGGGCCTGATCAGCATTCTATCGTCCCAGAGCTCCTCTCGCTTCGCCCACGCTTTCAGCAAAGAGAAAGAGATTCGTGTGTCGACCGCGGAAAGCGCCTCCGTTAATGTCCCCGCAAATCTAGGCCTTTCGTTAGGCCCCGCTGCTCCTTCATTCCAGCAGCAGTCGCCTCATTTACAGCAGCATTGTTTTCAACTTCCGCAAATGACCGTCGCGCAACAGTCGATCCCTCGTGGGAGCGATTCTCCGCGCATCACCTCAAATCCCGCCGGTCGTTTCGGGCTGCATCTGATTCAAGGCGACGCCTTCGACCCCCGGCCGCAAGACTCGTCGAACACGCCCGTATCATTCGCTGACGTGGCAATTCCCTCCTCGATGCACCTCGACGATTTAATTTCCGAGTATCTCGAAGAAGGCGATCAGGATCGCGACGCGCTCGACGGCTTGATGCTGAGAACAGAGCTCCACGGAGTAACGGCATCGACCACCATGCGCGCTTCGCATCCAGCACAGCCGATATTGAATCGACGGCTGTCAGCGGATTATCTGGACAGGCAGATGCAAATGGCGGAGCAAAATCAGCTTCGTTTGATTCAGGTACGGCATCGCCTCACCTCCTCAGCCATCCGCAAGCATTTGCGCATTTGTCGTTGCTCGTTTTTGTCTCATATCTTGTCTAATCAGCATGTAAGGAGCAGCCTACCATCACCCCTCTAATCCCCGTATTTTTCGTTTCACTTCCTCGCGCTGTTTTCCCTCCGCAGTCGCTGGCAGCCATGGATGACTCCGTCGAGCGCGCTCTCTACGCTGACGTCATCGCCGCGATGACCGACGCGCGCGCAAAATTGTCGTGCGACGACATCCCGTCGCAGGAGCTGCGAGGGAGCAGCCTGAACGCGGCGGTCGCAGGGCGACTGCGTGCGATGGGGTACGACGCGGCGGTTTGCGCGACGCAGTGGGACACCTCTCCCACCATTCCCGAGGGTCAGTAATAACTCCCTGCTCTCAATCACCCCAGTAACCAGATTCCGTGCTATGCCATTTATTCCAATTTTGCAACTCGTTTTCTTCATGCATCGCCCGTTCGATTTTGTTCCTCAATTTCCGCACAGCTTTCCGGAACACTAACTTTCCTCCTCTTTCTCTGTCGCTCCTGCAGGATCATACGAGTACATCGACGTCCTTACGTCCGCGAATCCGCCCGCTCCCTCGCACCCATCCGCCTCTCCCTGTTCCACCGTCTTCGATCCCGCCTCCCCTCCTCCCACCTTCACACGAACCGCTCCCCCCAGCATTGTCACCCGCGCCTCCCCTTTCCTGACTAGCGCCTCCTCCGCTTCCGCCAACGGCGCTTCCGCCGCCCCCGCTTCCGCCGCCGTCCCCCAGCGTTTCATCATAGACGTTGATTTCCGCGCGCAGTTCCAGATCGCACGGCCCACGCGCGAGTACGCGGCGGCGCTCGAATCCACGCCGTTGATCTTCGTCGGGAGGTCGGAGCGGCTGGCGCGGCTGGTGGAGGTGGTATCTGGCGCGATGCGCGGGGCTTTAAGGGCGCAAGGCATGCACGTTCCGCCGTGGCGCAAGTGGGAGTATCTGCACGCTAAGTGGATGGCTGCCGCCAGCCAGAGAGTGGTGTGCGAGGCGAAGGGGGTGACTTACGAGAATTTTCAAAGTGCGAGCGGGGGAGCAGTGGGGGGAGATAAGGAGAAGGCGGAAGAGGATGGTGATGGTTACGGTAGCGAAGGAGCAGTGATTGGGGATCGGGACGCTTCAACCCACTCTGTTATCACCTCTCCTACTGTCTCTGCTGACTGTTCCGTTGATGTCCTGGCTGCTCCTGTTGCCAGCCCATTTGCTGCTCGTGCTGCCCCATCTGCTGTCACTGCTGCTCCAGCTGGAAGATTTCACGCATCTGCCGTTTCTAGTGCGATCGCAGCTGCTGCTGTGGCTGCACACACATCATGCCAGCAGCAGCAGAACCGCAATCTACAATTCTCAACTGGTGTGGGTGCTGGTCTTTTCCAAGCCCGCTTTGTTCCTGCCAGACGGTTCTCTGCCCTCCAGCAGTGCGCCCGAGCAGGGGGGTTTTGAGTCGACTCAAAGCACACTTGGATATCAAATGATAACGACACGCTTCGTGCCAGCAGCAGCGCCACCTATAATTCTCGTCTGGGCTGCTAGCAGGGAGTTGTTTAGCGTTCAACCGCGTACTCATGGTGTGTGACTACGTAAATTATGTGAGCATAATTCGCTTCCAGGGGCAATGGGATGGGATGGGAGATACCGGGGCCCCCTCCCACCCACTGATGTGAGAGGCACACATTCAGGGCACACTTAGGACGCGTCACAACTGCGACATCGATGGAGGATCGCGGTCGCACACCGAAGCTGTGAGAATCGATCTCCTCTGAGCCAGATGTGTCGCGATCGTCTTCAGGCTCGATAGTTAGCGGGGTTAGAAGCCTTTTTAGAAGTTGCAAATGCATTACGTATGATTTGAGTGCGGTGACAGATCGATTTGGTAGGGATATCGCGTTCGGTGACGTGTGTCGGGTCTTTGCGACCTTCAACGAAATAGGGATATAAGACACAGCGAATAACTGTACACCTAGAACACCGATCTCCTGCAGGATCGATGTCGCAATTGTGACGCGTCCTTACAAATGTTAGGCGGGAAGGAGCACGCCGTG
>CANXME010002125.1:35000-120000 GCA_948144175.1 Closterium sp. NIES-65
GCAAGGATGCTCACAATAAGCACCCACCTGAAGAGGTAGAATCGGTGCTTCTTAAAAGCACAGGCGATCACTGCAGGGTCCACTGATGGTCCCCCCTTGGCGTCTTGCTTAGTTGACATTTTACGTTTACGGGGGTTTACGTGTACGTGACTTTACGTAGTAAACTTACGTTTCCTTACGTGGGCCCAAAACAGCTTTACGTTTACGGTCAGCCAGAAACATTTCTGATTGCCCGGAAAGATAGGAAATCATCGGATTAAGCGGCTGCATGGGAAGCGCCTAATCAATCACTAGCTTGGTTCTTCTATGCCCAAGCATGTTTGACATTATTACATCAACTTACAGATGCCCCAAATCTACACCGACATGTCACAGCCTCTCCCACCTCATATCAGTCAGGTTTTTCCATTTCGCAGGCAAAAAAAAACTTTTTTGCCCTGCCCCTGCAACTTTACGTAATATTACGCGTAAGAAAACGTAAAGGTAAACTCAACGTAAGTTTACGCTTTACGTGACCCTAAAAAACGTAAAGTACCAACTAAGGCGTCTTGGGAGTTCGCAATGGTCGCCATCTTCCTGATCCGCCTGGCTGCCTTGAAGCACCTCACAACATGCCCCCCCATCTTCCTCACCTGAAGAGGTAGAAGCGGTGCTTCTTGAAGGCACAGGCAATCACAGAAGGGTCCACTGATGGCCCCCCCTTGGCGTCTTGTGAGTTGGCAATGGTCGCCATCTTCCTGATCCGCCTCGCTGCCTTGCCCCCCTGGTAGAGAGCGATTCGGAGAAACCGCTCGTTGCTCTCCACCTTGCCCAGGATGCGAGCCACCTTGTTCTCATGCAGGTTCACCACCTGCGGGGTGGGGAAAGGGTGGGAACTTGACTAAGAACTCATCTTCCTTATGAGCCTCGCCGCCTTGCCGTCCTGGTATAACGCGATACGCAGAGACCGCTCGTTGCTCTCGACTTTCCCGAGGATCCGCGCCACCTTGTTCTGGTGCAGGTTCACCACCGGCGGGGTGGGGAAGGTACGCGGAAAAAAAGTAGGTGTAAACACAGTTCAAATACTGCTCGCTGCTCCCCAACATGTCAAGGATCCACACGACCTTGTTCTCATGCAGAGTATTTTTGAGACGTCTCAAAAGCGATCCACACCACCACACCACCACACCACCACACCACCACACCACCACACCACCTTGTTCTCATGCAGATTGACACACTTGCTGCCTCCTCTCACCGAATCCCCTCGCTGCATCCTCCCTGATTTTCCTCGTGGAAGGAAAATAGCTTCCAACAAAACTCACGACACCCACCTTTATCCCCAAAAGCGTTGGGTAAATGATGAAATTGCCCGTCTCGTCAAAGACAGCATTGGCCGACGGCACGTCGTCGTTGCTCTCCCTCTCCCTCTCCATCTCTCGTTCCACAGCCAACCGCCTCCCAAAGTCGATCGCGTCTAGCCGGTACAAAGGCACATCCCCTCTTTGCAACTCCTGTGCTGCCTGCACAGGGAGGAAACCGAGATAATTATTTCCAAGCAAGTGGCGAGTCTCTCTACTCCTCTTCCTCTTCCTCTTCCTCTCTCTCCACCGCTAACCGCCTCCCAAAGTCGATTGCGTCTAGCCGGTACAGAGGCACGTCCCCCCTCTGTAGCCCCTGTGCTGCCTGGAAGGAAAAGGAGATGGGAATGGGAGCAAACGGGAATGGGAGCAAACGGGAATGGGAGCAAACGGGAATGGGAGCAAACGGGAATGGGAGCAAACGGGAATGGGAGCAAACAGGAATGGGTGCGAACGGGAATGGGTGCGAACGGGAATGGGTGCGAACGGGAATGGGTGCGAACGGGAATGGGTGCGAACGGGAATGGGTGCGAACGGGAATGGGTGCGAACGGGAATGGGTGCGAACGGGAATGGGTGCGAACGTGAATGAGAGTGGATGGGAGCTGTTTCTTTTGGACATGCATATCTATGTGACCGTTCAGTTAGGAATACATAGAAACGACTTTGAGACGTCTCAAATTTCGACATGCATATATATATGACCACTCAGTGAGGGACACATATATATACATATATACATAGAGATACAAGTCTTTGTACGCTACACATATATGAACGCATATACACTTACCTCCAGTGATTCGTCATAAGTCCTTCTGAGCTTGCCAGTTGCGAACCAGAACACTCGAATGCGCCGGTCCGGAGATACAGTGGCAAACTGGGAGCCGTCTGGTGCAATCTGATGGTGGAGAAGGGGACAGGGACAGGGAAAGGGAAAGGGAAAGGGAAAGGGAAAGGGAAAGGAGAGGAGGGACCAGTGAGAGGGGAGAGAGAGGAAAGAACAAGTGGGGAGTGGGAACGAGTCCTTGTGAGCTTGCCAGTGGCGAACCAGAACACCCGGATGCGCCGATCCGGAGATACAGTGGCAAACTGGCAGCCCTCTGGTGAGATCTGATGGGAGAGGGAGAGGGTACGAAGGAGGTGAAACAGCAACGAAAAGGGCATTTACCTGCGCGCGTGAAGCCTGTGAGGTGTTGAATTTTTACATCGACTCTACTAAGGTCAAGAAGCAGAGAAATGGATGCTGCCTACACTTCTGGGAATTCTCAAAAGTGACTTTTTACGTCGACTCTAAGGTCAAGAAGCAGAGAAATGGATGCTGCCTGCCTACACACGGCATGTGGTGATAGGCTGGGTTGCGAGCAATCCTACTCCCCTCCACCCCTTTACTTCCGCCATCCAACTCACCTCTAACGAAGGTGCCGTGGTCTTGCCTTTGCAAGGGCACGTGATTGAACAAGTGTTTTGAGACGTCTCAAAACACTTCTTCAATCACGTAACTCACTTCTTCAATCACGTAACTCACTTCTTCAATCACGTAACTCACTTCTTCAATCACGTAACTCACTTCTTCAATCACGTAACTCACTTCTTCAATCACGTAACTCACTTCTTCAATCACGTAACTCACCTCTAACGAAGGTGCCGTGGTCTTGGCCTTTGCAAGGGCATAGAGGTCCGTGTCTGTCTTGTACTTGAAGCGAACGCTGGGAGTGGTGGAGAGGGGTTGGCAGCAGTGGAGAGGAGTGAGCTGGGAGCATAGCAATCACGGGCAAGGTAGGTCTTGGCCTTTGCAAGGGCATAGAGGTCCGTGTCTGTCTTGTACTTGAATCGGACGCTGGGAACGGTGGAGAGGGGTGGAGAACGGTGGAGGGGAGTGAGGCTACAGGTAAGATGACGCTAGGCACCATTCCACCTTCACCTTCCCCATCCCCATGAACCATGCACCATGCACCAACCAACCATACACTTTTCCAATATGCACCAACCAACCACGCACCTCCTGCTGCCTACTCCATACCTTGCCCCAGGAAACGTGTAAGTGTCAGCGCTCTAGTACTCGATCATCCCACTCGCATCAGTGACTTTTGAGTCGACTCAAAAGTCATCAAGTGTCAGCGCTCCAGTATTCAATCATCCCACTCGAGTCGGTCGAAACCACCGCATTCGCCACCACATTGAACTGCATCGCCACCACCAGCGCCCCGTGCACCTTCACCCTCCCAACCTCTCACCTCTTCCCACCTCCAGCTCTCACCTCTAGCCTGCCACCCCCCACCACACCACCCACCTGGCAGCAGGGAATGTATACGTGTCAGCGCTCCAATACTCAATCATCCCACTCGCATCAGTGGAAACCACCGCATTCGCCGCCACATTGAACTGCATAGCCACCACCGGCGCCCCATGCACCTTCACCCTCCCCACGGCCTCGTTCGTCCCGCCCCTCGCATCAAACACGTGGATCTCCGGCGAGTTCTTATCCGCTATAGCGAGTTTGGCTATGGCATTGTCGGGCTTGAAGAGGAAGCAAACAGCTGAGGGCTCGAAGGGCAGCTTGAGCATTGAGATCATGTCGAAGGTCGCCACGTCAAATATCTTGGCTGCCTTGTCCTGCGAGGAAATGGTGCTGCAGAGCGTGCCATCCGCACTCACCTGCAAACAGGAGGGGGGTTAGATAAGAGGGTGAAGGGGGGTATGGAAGACAGGGAGGGAGTGAAGGGCAGCTTGAGCATGGAGATCATGTCGAAGGCCGCCGCGTCGAAGATCTTTGCTGCCTTGTCCTGCGAGGAGATGGTGCTGCATAGCGTGCCATCTGCACTCACCTGATGGGAAGGGGAAGGGGGGGAGTGGAAAGAGGGGGCAGGGACGGGGGAATGGGGATAGGTTAGAAGGGGGGGAAGGTCTGTATGGAATGGCCACGTCGAAGATCTTTGCGGGGTTGTCCTGCGATATATGGTGCTGCAGAGCGTGCCATCTGCACTCAACTGATAGGAGGCGGCAGATGGTATGGGGGAGGGGGGCAGGAAAGGGGGGAATTCGGGGGTACGGAGTGGGTATGGACGATAGGGAGGGTGCTTTGCTTACGCCTTCTAGACCAACATAGATAGAACTGCATACTGTCACATGCAAAGCGAGCCCCCCATATTGTCACATTCCACATCCCGCCCCATTCACCGCAAGCCCTTCAACTGGTCCCAGGTGTGCTCGAAAGTGCTTTGCAAACTCCACCCCTACTGCTCTTTTCTTCCAACCCCCCTGCCCAAACCTCTCACACCCTCAAGCAGCAGCCATATTGTGACAGACACCAACCCACAACATCCCACACTGTCCCGCCCCACTCACCGCCAGCCCTTCAACTGGTCCCAGGTGGGCTCGGAAGTGCTTTGCAAACTCAACCCCCACCGCCTTTTTCTTCCAAAACTTGAGATGGCCTGTTTTGATTATAGACAAAGGGAGAAAGCAATGGGGGGAGGAGCGGAGGAGAGCAGCGGGAGTGGGGAGGGAAACGAGAAGGGGAGTGAAAAATCTGCTGCGTAGAACACTCTAATACACGCTATGTTACATGCAACACCACCAGCAGTGGCCGTTATCCCTTCACAAACTTTGGCACACTTTTTATGCAACACCATCTCTACCTACAACGAATCCTCTGCTTGGCACCTTATTAGATAACGCACAATTCTGCTTATGCAACACCATTTCTACCTACAATGGAACCTCTGCTTATACCGAACCGAACCCCTTAACTTGCAACAAACCCTCTCTACTTATAAGGAATTATTTCTCTGCTTATAACGCACCGTCTCTGCTGCCTGTGATGAAGAAATCGGCATCTGACACGGCCACGTGCGTCACCCAGTCACGGTGCATGTAGCTCTTCTCGTACCTGGTGAATTGGAAAGGTGGAGAGAGGTGAAAAGGGGTGGACCACGGTGGATATGAGATGGACAAGCGGTGCATGTCGCTCTTCTTGTACCTGGTTCGACAGTCGGCAAAGCATCCCAGTGCACCCCTGTTTTTTGAACCTCTTATCTCAGGTACCGATATTTCTCAAACCTTCGAAACGCCTCTATACCGAATCTCACATTTCAGCGGACGGCAACGCGTCCAAGTACACGCGTTCGAACACCAGCGGCTTTTTCTTCTTCTTCGCCTTGGGAATGACGGGCCCCACCACCGGTCCCAGATCCTCCGCTACCGCCGCCTCCGCTTCCGCCGGCTCCCCCCCGGTCCGTCCGGCCGCTTCTTCCGCCGCCCCCCCAGTTCCGCGGTTCTCCCGCTGCTCGTCGCCGTCTGCACCGTCCCCCGCGGCTTCTTCCCGCTCTTTGCGCTTCCCCGAAGCGACAGCGGCGGAAGCGGAAGCGGGGTTGGCGGCGGAGGGGGTCGTGGCGGCGGCGGTGGCGGAGGTGGTGGCATCGCGAGCTGCGGGACCGTCGCCGGGACGGTCGTCCGTTACTGTGCCCATCGCAGGCGACTGTCAGCGACACGAAGGCGATTGTTAGCGGAAAGTCGAATCGAACCTACCAACGAGCGGGTTAGATACCGCGATATGGAATCAATCGAGCCTGAATTCGCGTGACAGACGGAGACCTAACAAACAAGTGACGAGAGTAGCACTCGTGAAAGTTACTCAGGGAACTATCAGCTCCCCGACCTAAAACTTGGTCTGCGAAATCGTAGTTACCGAATTCAACTGCACAAATTGAAATGTATCTTATGAGCAAAAATACACACGGGTGACGTCAGCACATGCCGCCCCGCCCGCCCTGGCACAGATGGGATGCCAGGCAAAACGAAAAACCCGCGGAATCCCTCCGGGCCCCCGAAAATCCCCGGCTGACCAGGCAAAAAAAACCCTCCGAAACCCGCGGGTTCAATGTCGTATTCTTATGCCAATATATATATGTCAGCCGCACTATTGCAATTTCGGGGACATTTGTCGAACACTGCTCGACGGACATTGGCCAATCGCCGTCGAGCACCGTGCACCCCCGACAACACTGGTTACACCCGGTGGCAAGTCGCCAGGGCATCCCCTACACGGTGGCGATGACGGTTGTTAGAGGGCCCTACAACAGCAAGGGCCCTCGATGACCTTTGACTTGGCAGGTCGACGCCTAACGACTGAGTCTACTCGGCACCGACGAATGAGTTCGGTGGAGGTCGGGTGTGACTACGTGTGACTATGTGCAACTGCGCAGGAGTTCGCATGAAGAAGCGAGAGTCCGTGGGAGTCGTTGGTGCTTCCTTGAGAGTCGCACCACTCCTTGCTGTGTTGGTGGAATGGTGTGCATGGAAGCGAGAAGTCGATGCTGAGTTGGGTTGGGAAATTGGCGAGGCGCGTTCGCTCACCCACACACCACTTTCGTGGGGTTTGGGTTACTCGCAGCGCCCACGCAACCTCTTGTGAAACCCTCGCCTGCCTATATATGTTTGTGTTTGCTTATGTGTTTGATACATATTCTAGATTCCTAGTGAAGTCCAAATGCTACTTCAATTCTCACCAAGTCCTTAGAGGCAAACGCTACCGAAACTCTACCAAGTTGCTGGCGCAACATCATTCCCATAGCAGAAACTCTCTCGTTATCGCTACGCTCTCTAATATATTCCTTCATGGTGCGGTGAACGTGGAACGAACACGCATAGATTTCCGTCGTTGTTGATATTCGCGTTCGTATACTCGCCTTGGCGTGCGGCGTTAGTGAAGGGCGCTTATTGATCTAAGTTGAACCTCTCTTGATTTCCCTCCAGTTACGTTCTCGGACCCAAGGATAGGGCGCTTGGTAATTTATTACCACTCGTCTGAGGACCCTTGTGAGGTGACCCCAGTGAAATGAGTAAGCAGGAATGAGGTGAACTATGAGTGAAAGCAGTACAAATGTGAAACCCTAACTGGGTTGTACCCCCTATGGGATACCCCACTACAGCCTACACAGCAGTATAAGCTATAGACATGTTCTGACACACCCCCATAGGCAAAGTGGGGGAGAACAAGGGGTCACAAGACCAGTCAAGCAAGACAAAGCAAAGCTCAGGGTGGATCACAAAGTCACCACACAATCCGAGCACAAGAGCAAGGCCAAAGGCCAGTTCACAAGCAAGAGTACAGACATATATATATAAAACTAGACAAGCAAGAGCAGGTATATATATATGTCACAGTACAAGTAAAGTCAAGAGGAGAGCAAGTGAGGCAAGACATGCACAAGACCCAGCTGGGTGCAGAAGCGCTGATGGTCACAAGGCGCAAGTGCCTTGGTGAACACATCAGCAGTGTTGGCCTCAGAGGCCACGTACGCAAGTCGCAACTGACCACGCTGCTGCAACTCACGAGCAAGGAAGTAGCGGAGAGCAATGTGCTTCGTTCTGTGCTCCAAGCGCTGCTCTCGACACAAGGCCAGCATAGCCTTGTTGTCTACGTACAGCACTGGAGGAGAACGAGGCGGCTCTCCAAGGTCAGTCAGCAGGTAGGTGAGCCAGCGAAGCTCCTGTGCAGCCATGGCTCCGGCGTAGATCTCAGCCTCACAACTGGAGCCGAGAACCGAAGACGAGCGAGTAGACCGCCACGAGACAGAGCCGGAACCAAGGCTGAAGGTGTAACCCTGTGACGACCGCTGCGTAGCCTGGTCGTCAGCCCAAGAAGCGTCCGCGTGGCCGGTAAGGACCACTGGACTCCGCCCTCCAAGCACTAGCCCCATGCCTGACGTACTGCACAGGTAGCGCAATACCCTCTTCGCTGCAGCCATGTGCTCCGGTCTGTGTCTCCCAGGAGCAACATAGCGTGCAAGAATGCTCAGAGGGTATGCAAGGTCAGGTCGTGTGCAGGTCATCAGGTACATGAGGCAGCCAACAAGCTCTGCATACGGACCACTCGACTCTACGGACTCATCCGAAGGCAGAGCTGAGAGTGAGTGGCGAGTAGGCAGAGGAGTGGCCTGAGGCGAGGAGTACGTGAAGCCGAAGCGCTGAAGGACCTGCTGCACCATGTGTGACTCAGTCAAGGTAATGGTGCGGCGTGCTCTGTCCCGAGTGATCTGCAAGCCAAGGTAGCTGCGCAGTTCACCCAGGTCTGTGCACGTGTGTCTCTTCAGCAGCTCGGACTTCACGTAGGCGAGTCCAGCAGTGTCCGCTGTGGCAAAGACCAAGTCGTCAACGTACACGAGGATGTAGAACGGCGGCAGGGAAGTGTCGGTGCGAAGAAACAGCGACGGGTCAGCAGTAGAAGGAGCAAACCCAAGAGCCGCAAGTGTAGTCCTCAGTGTGTCGTGCCACTCACGCGGTGCCTGGCGGAGACCGTAGACTGGCCGTCTGAGGCTCCACTGGGTGCCAGGAGGGAAAGTCCCAGTGAAGCCAGGTGGACGGCGAAGCCAGATCTCCTCGTGCAGGCTACCCTGCAAGAACGCAGTGCTGAAGTCGAGAGAGTGAAGCTCGTAGTCGCGCTGAGCGGCTATGTGCAGCAGCACCCGAAGAGTAGTCATCTTCGGGGTGGGAGAGAAGGTCTGAAAGTAGTCAACTCCCTGCCGCTGACTGAAGCCACGAGCAACGTACCGTGCCTTGAAGACAGGTGGAGAGCCCGGCGGCCGCTTCACCCTGAAGATCCACATGCCACTGACGATGTTCGCCCCAGGAGGGGGAACAGCGTCAACGTAGGTGCCTGTGGACTTCCAGGAAGCCATCTCTGCATCCATGGCTGCCTGCCACTGAGAGGAGTAGGGGCCCTCTACGGCCTCCGCGTAAGAACGCGGAGTCGGGATGTCTAGTGCATCCGGGTCTCCCTCAGGGGCAAGCAGTACAGACGCGAGATGAGGTGAAGCAGCCGCTAGACACTGTAACTCCTCCTGCCTGTCCTCTAGGACGTCCGTGCCAAGAGCACACTCACCCCCGACGGACGGAGGACAGACAGACGCAGACTCAGCAACAAGACTAGCAGCGTAGTCGAGACGACAGCGAGCAGCAAAGTCGACGAGCTCAGCGACTAGCGCAGACGCAGCAGTGGACTCAAAAGAGGGGTCAGTGACGACAGTAGCAAGCAGACGCGTGACAATAGGACTCGCAGCGCGAAGAGAGTCCGACTCAGGGTCGGCAAGCGCAGGAAGAGAGGACTCAGGAGGAGAAGGCAAAGGGGCACGCAGAGGAGCAGTGGACGGACGCAGAGACATCCGGTGCGTGCCAGGGACAGGAGGAGGACGCTGACGCGAACCGCGACCACTAGCGCGAGCAGCACGAACAGGCGACGCGGGGTGAGACGCAGGCTCACGACGCTCAGCAAGACCTCCAGTAGGACCAGTGTAAGGAGAGGGAGCAGGCAGTGGAGAGGAAGGCTCTAGTAGGGACTGCGACTGGACAGGCGGTGGACCCTCTACTGGAGGAGAAAGACCAAGAACCTGCTGAAGGAGCGGAACGAAGTACGGCCGAGGCCGCGCGGCAGCTCCAGTCTCAGCAGGGACAGCACCAGCACCCTCAGCGACAGCACCAGCGCCACCCACACCTCCAGCGGCAGGACCAACAGCAGCAGGCCCAGCACGAACGCCCTCAGCAGCTCCAGCTCCAGGAGGACCCGCAGGTCCAGCAGCTCCGGGACCGGCAGCACCCGCACCCTCGACGATCGAAGAAGCTCCAGCTCCAGCTCCAGCAGCACCTCCAGACTCAGCAGCACGCCTCCAGCGGCGAGCGAACCACTCGCGCAGCTCCTGTGGAGAGAGGGGCTCCCGGCGAGACGCAGCAGCAGGAGAAACCCCAGGCTCAGCAGCTCCAGACGCAGCACCCCCAGGCTCAGCAGCTCCCAGCTCAGCACCCCCAGGCTCAGCCGCTCCAGGCACAGCACCCCTCGGCTCAGCACCCCCAGGCTCCGCACCCACCGCAGTAGCACCCTCAGGCCCAGCACCCCCAGCAGTAGCACCCCCAGGCACAGCACCCCCGCGCACAGTACCCCCAGAGTCAGCACCCCCAGGCTCAGCACCCGCAGCAGGACCAGAGTCACCAGTAACCTCGACCGGGTCAACGGCGTCTACCTGGGACACACCTGAGGGGGCAGGAACCTGAGGGGGGAGGGGGTCTACCGGGGGGGGAACCGGCACAAGGAAGTCCGGGGGAGGGGGGAGGGAAGTAGTGCGGTAGGGGAAGAGACGGTAGAAGGGGACTGACTCGTCGAACGTGACGTCCTGGGAGGACAGAACACGACGAGAGGAGGGGTGGTAAAACTGCCACCCTGGGGCGTCAGTGGGGAAGCCAAGAAAGACACAGGGAGCAGCACGAGGGGACAGCTTGTCCGCAGACAAGTCGCGGACAAACGCCCGAGATCCCCAGACACGGAACACAGACGCATCGCCAACCTTCCCTGTCCACAGCAAGACTGGGGACATCGCAGGCCGAGAGACCCGGGGGTGAAGGTTGAGCTGATGCGCCGCGTACCTCACCGCAAACGGCCACAGAAAATGGGGGGCAGCCGCATGCATCATGGACGTACGAGCGACATCCATGACCATGCCAATGCGGCGCTCAGCAATCCCATTTTGCTGTGGTGAGTCCGGAAGCGTGAAGGTCTGGCGGATCCCCCGTGCACGACAGTAGTCTCGCAGAAGGCGAGAAGAGAACTCTCCGCCTCTGTCAGAGTGTAGACGCAGAACAGGAAAGTCCGAGCCGAAGCTCTTCCTGAGCTGGAGACGAGCCTCGCGGATCCAGTCGATCAGCACCTCAGTGACCGCACCCTTGCTGCGCAAGGGGAGGACTGTGGTGTAACGCGAGTAGTCGTCAACCACCAACAGGAAGTATCGCTCGTAACCCTGCCCACGGACGGGGGCTGGGCCCCACACATCCATGTGAAGCGTCTGCAGGGGAGCCTCTGTCGGGGGGAAGTGGGAGGAGTGAGGAGTAGCCCGGAGGCGACCCTCGACACAAGGGACACAGGAAGGTCCTGGCCCGGAGGGGAGAGGAGGGAGAGACTGGGGAAGACCAGAGACAAGGACACGGGAAGCCATGCTCCGAAGACGGGGCAAGGAGGGGTGGCCAAGACGGTGGTGCCACAGGAGAGTCTCGTGAGACAGGAGGCGACAAGAACAGGGGGCAGACTCAGGACCTGACCGGGACGCAGCAGCAAGTACCTGACCCGACGCAGCCACCTGACCAGACGCAGGGACAGGAGGAGACTCAACGGTCAGGGTGTAGAGACTCGACCCCGGCCGACGCGAGAACGTGGCCAGGTGTCGGCCTGTGCGAGCCTCCGTGCAGTGGGTCACCCGCTGACGCGCAGGAGTGAACTGGTGAACACCCCCATCCTGCAGGTCCGCTCCACTCACCAAGTTCGTAGAGAACGAGGGAAGGTACAGACCCGACAGGGTGCCCGAAGGGGCAGCCGGACACGGGAGGACAGTGGAGAAGTGAGACAGGACAGGACCCCCAGAGGGGTCAGCAAGGGAGACCGCAACCGGCCTGGCGAGCGGCGAAAGGGTAGTGCGATCTCGAAAGAAAGAGCGAGAAGCTCCGGAGTCAAGTGTGAAAGTGAGGGAGGACGAGGACGACTCAGTACCTGAGAACGCAGTCTCACCAGTACCTGAGAGCGCAGACGCACTGGCACCTAGAGCAGCAGCCTCACAAGTACCTAGCGCAGCAGTACCAATGCCCGGGTCGGGCTGGAAACACCGGTAACCCTCATTCTCCTCACTATAATCCACAACATACATAGCAGTAAGGATAGCATCAAAATCAAGATCAAAGATCGCTACACCAGCCCTGAGAAGCTCATCCCAGCGAGGGATCTCACTAGCCCCAGGGAACTGCTGACGCCAAGCGTCCGTCAGGCGGCCAAAGCAGCGCTGGGTGGCGTGGGCACCCCCACACTGCTCACCCGCGCGGTCGCCGGAACGAAGAACGTAGGTGCAGGGACCAGTACCCCCACCCCTCTGACGCCCAGCGTACCACTCACGAAGCTGCTGAGGCGAAGGGATGTCCTGTGAGCGCTGCTGCTGCTGCCGGTGCGAGCGCTGGCCACCACCACCGCCGCTACGCTGCTGGGGACCACCCCGACCAGCTCCACCTCCTCCACCACTACTGCCTCCGCCGCTGCCGCCTCCACTGCCTCCACCTCCGCCGCCTCCACCTCCGCCGCTGCCTCCACCACCACCGCTGGCACCACCACCACCGTCTCCGCCGCTGCTGCCACCACCACCACCACCACCCCCGCCACTAGTCCCGCCGCCACCCCCACTCCCTCCGCCGCCACCGCCGCCACCGCCACCGCCCCCCCCAGCTCCACCCGCGCCCTTGCCTCCCTTGCCCTTGCTGGAGCGACGTCTCCCACTAGGGGCAGACGCCGTGCCGACCGACTCAAGACCAAGCAGGTCGGCAGCAGCAGCAGAGGCAACAGAGGGCAGCAAGGGGGAAGGAGAGCACCCCTCAAAGATGGGGGTGCGAGGGTCACCACGAGAAGCACCTACAGCGACTATGCTCTTCTCCGCTGCAAGGAGGGCCTTCTCGAGGAGGTCGACGGTGAGAGTGGTGGGACAGACTGCGAGAAAGTGGTCCCTGACGACGCGAAGGGAGTCAGGGAGGCGCGCGACTACGTAGTAGAGAGCGATGTACATGGGAGGGGGGTTCCTAGCGCAGAACTCAGCAGGAAGGGCGGCGCGGTAGCGAGTGTCACTAGTGCGGAGGTGCGTAATGAGGTCAGCGACAGTGGGAAAGGCAGAGAGGTCAGGAAAGAGGTAGGGAAGCATGAGACGGCTCAGTGCAGCAGTGGCAGGGGAGGAGTAGCGCGCAACTACAACGTCGTACAAGGTCTGAGCACTCTTGTACTGACTAAAGTGCGCACGCTCAGAGGTAGGGAGGTGGCGACGCACAGCAAGACGTGCAGCAGCATCGCGGGTGGCCCACTTAGAGCGGACAGCGGGATCAGCATCAGCAGCAGGAGCAGGAGAGGCGCCAGAGGTGAGGTCAAAGAGAGAAAGGTCATCAGCCCTGTCGCACTGTAAGAACAGCTGCAGGTCGTCTAGCCAGACCTCAAAATCAATGGCGCGACCCTCAGCGTCAAAAGCTAGGACACTAGGGGTAGCCATGACGACGACTGTGAAGCAGTGCAAGCAGTAGGGGGGAGAGCACGCAGTGACAGTGGGACTGTGCTCACCAGGCAGGGCAGGTCGCGCAGCTCGACAGAAAAGCAGAACGGCGACCGGGCGGCTCGGGTGTACAGCGGATCGGCTCCCGGGCCGCTCGACGGCAGGGCGGCTCGGGTGCAGGGCGGCTCGGCTCCCGGGCGGCTCGGCTGCAGGGCGGCTCGGGTGCAGGGCGGCTCGGCTCCCGGGCGGCTCGGCTGCAGGGCGGTTCGGGTCCCGGGCTGCTCGGCGACAGGCGGCTCGGGTCGCGTAGAAGTGAGACGGGGCGGGGCCGCGTCAGGGCCGGCGGTAGGGCCGCGTAGGAGCCGGGGCAGGGCCGCGAAGGAGCCGGGGCAGGGCCGAGTAGGAGGCCGGCGGTGGGGCCGCTTAAGGGGCCGGCTGCGGGGCCGAGTAGGAGCCAGCTGCGGGGCCGCGTGAGAGCCGGCGCGGGGCCGCGTAGGAGCCGGCGGCGTGGCCGCGTCAGGGCCGTGTAAGGGGGGGGGCCGGCGCGGGGCCGCGTAAGAGCCGCGTAGGAGCCGGCGCGGAGCCGCGTAGGGGCCGGGGACGGGCCGCGTAAGGAGCCGGCGCGGGGCCGCGTAGGAGCTGGCGGCGTGGCCGCGTAAGGGCCGCGTAAGGGCCGCGTAAGGGGCCGGCGCGGGGCCGCGTAAGGAGCCGGCGGCGTGGCCGCGTAAGGGCCGCGTAAGGGCCGCGTAAGGGGCCGGCGCGGGGCCGCGTAAGGGCCGCGTAGGAGGCGACGCGGGGCCGCGTAAGGGCCGGGGCGGGGCCGCGTAAGGAGCAGGCGGCGGGGCCGCGTAAGGAGCAGGGCGGGGCCGCGACAGAGTGGGCGGCGAGGCCGCAGGGGAGAGGGCGACTCGAGGGGTCGCTAAAAAAAAATTGCGCCTCGGGGGCGCGCTTCGGTGGGCCCAAAAAAAAAAATTCGGTCCTGGAGGGACCTAGCTCTATACCAAGTGAAATGAGTAAGCAGGAATGAGGTGAACTAAGAGTGAAAGCAGTACAAATGTGAAACCCTAACTGGGTTGTACCCCCTATGGGATATCCCACTACAGCCTACACAGCAGTATAAGCTATAGACATGTTCTGACAACCCCGAGACGAGGGAATTAAGGAAGGGGCACTTTATTTTAATTTGTGGTACCTTATAGAGACGTCGTAAAGAGGAGGCGAACGTGGAGGCCGGTAATTTGCGCGCTCTAGAGGAGGATCTCGTGGCTCGTCATTCTCGTGGTGAGATTAGTGATATCGAATACGAGCTAATGTTGGAGGGATTGCGCTCGCGTCGGCGTCGTGAGGACCCTTCGCCACGTGTAGAGAATGTTGAGCAAGTTGCGGGAGGTACTAGTGCGTGGGATATGGCTGTCGATGGCGGAAATAGCGATGACGAGGAGTTTGATGGGTTGATGTCGCGTGGGGTCCTGCGAGGACCAACTCGGTTTAGTACGGCTAGCGTCGGCGGTGTACAGGAGCGTGTTCTGTTAACAGGAATGGAGTGTTGGCCCCGCCCTCGCTTGGGCAACGCCGACGACTTGGTCGGATGCACGGGAGTAGCAGCCGACTGTTCACAGTGGGATAGCTGCTCGACAGGTTACGTCGAGCTGCAGCGGACCGCTGTGGTGTTGCTGTCGACCAAGGAGCTCGACAGCTGCAACTGACTGGTCTGTGCGACGGGTGGGCCGTCAGGGAGGTCGACGAAGCAGTCCGTCGACCTGCAGTTCGATCAGGAAGTCGACAGAGCAGTTGTGGTTGACGGAAGGGGTCCGCCGACCAGGGGGTAGCTCGACGGGAGTTGTGGTCGACCAGGAGCGCCTGGTGGTCGACCAGAGGGACCCAGTGGTCGACCGGAGGCACCTGGGGGTCGACCAGAGTACCAGGGGTCGACCAGGTCGACCGGGTAACCTGCTCGACGAGTTCTGCGGAGGCTCGCGAACGTCGTCAAGATCGCGATGGCGCAGGCGACTTCGGGCTGGTATCCCAAAGTCGATGTGGCTTGTCAGGCGCAGACAACAGCCGACGGATGCCCAACGAGGCAAGTCGGGTCAATCGTCTGCGCACACCTGCGAGCACGCGCACTGCTGTGTTCTACGGGGCACGCCGTCGACCTGCTTTGTTGGCAGGTCGCCCTTCTGCAGTGCTGGCGCAGCTCCTCTACGCAATGCTGGCAGGCGGTCGACCAAGCTAGCTGTAGGGTTGCTAGGTGCCTGATGTAGTCATTGTTGTCTTTGCTTCTTGGATTATTCTGGGATTCCAACCTTTGCTAGTGAAAAACACTTGCCAATTTCTCCCGTGAATGTGCAAACACTAAGGAACCAGGCAAAGCTACGATCACCTCTAGTAGTTCGTGCCAACCCTGTAGTCTAGCTCACTACCGTTGAAGAGTTAATCTTCGCATGTTCAACGTGCGGCAGCGTTACGAGAGCATGCGAATGTAGGACGGCGAAGCGTTGCTGGGGGAGGAATTGCAGAAGAGTTCGATAGTGAGACTATGCCGGGCGTTACCCCGATTGGATCGATGTCGAGGGACGAGGGAATAGCCCCCAACTATGGCTACTTCAGACAAGATCGTTGTCACTAGTCCGTTAGAAGGACGTCACGACCTGTCGACGTGGACAGAATCCATCGAGCCGCAGCTTGAGATCGCTCAGCTAAAGCGATTCATAGATGGCACCACCCCCATTCCACCAGCGCGTGTGCTTGCGCATCTCTCTCAGTTCCGCGCGATGCAGTTGCTGACATTCACCACCATTTCCCGATGCTGCTCCCCAACCGTACAGATCGCCCTTAAGGCGTGTCGCATGAAGGTCGATGCCGGCTATCAGGCATGGCAGTTTATTATGCGCACGTACATGGCGAAGGACGATCTGTACATCGGTCAGTTAGAGCAGGCGCTCACTAACCTCGAGATGGGAGAGCACGAGTCCGCTACATCCTATTGCAACCGTGCGCAGCAGATCCTAGTGAACCTGAGGATGGCCGGCGTAGATTACTCGCAGGCGTCGTACATCACTCACGTTGTGAAGGGGTTGCCGCAGCAGTACAACCTCTTACGCAGGATGCTGAAGTTGCCGCAGGTGCGTAAGGAGTTGGACGAGAACACCCTCGCTAGCTACATCATCGAGGAGGAATGTACGCTGGCGTCAGAGGGACGAAAGGACCAATTCCTTCCCCAGGCTAACCAGGTCTTTACCAAGAAAGGTAAGCCCCAATTCCAACAGACTTCATTCCCTTCCCCTCCCACTACGGCACAGCAGCAGCAGCCTAAGAATGGGGGTGGGCTTGGTGGGGGAGGGGAGAAGTGGAAAGGGGGTAAGGATGGCCAGTCAAAGGGGGGGAAAGGGGGCTTCAAAGGGAAGTGCTATGTGTGTGGACAAATAGGGCATATTGCTAAGTACTGTCAGCAGCGGGCGGATAAGGAGGCAGACACCGGTGGAGAGGGCTCTTGAGGTAGCAGCGGAAAGGGGGGTGATGGCTCTAAGGGGAGCGGGCAATCATCGTGTGCGATGGTGAAGCCCGTTGTGGAGCAGACTCCTCTCGTTGTGCTAGAGCCTGAGGCCGGGGAGGGCTTACAGGCTGTTGCAGCTGCTGTGAAGGCGAACCCGAGCGTCGTGCTGCTTGATAGCGGATGCTCCCACCATCTCATGGGAGATCGTTTTGCTTTTGTGGAGATGAGCAGCGGCGGCAGTATTAAACAGGTTACTGGCTTCAACGGCGCGCTTCAGGAGGTGCAGGGGCGGGGCACAGTCGCTCTTCTTGGAGAGGGGGGCAGGCGTGTCTTGGTGCCGGACGTGCTGTACGTACCAGGAGTGCAGGCGAGTCTTCTCTCTGCTGGGCAGCTGCGTGATAGTGGTGTGCAGCTGCTGGATGCCGGGGATGTGACTTTGCTGCGGGCACCAGATGGATCGCTCCTTGGTCGTGCGGAGTTCAAGGGGCGTGTTCTCTGCACGAACTTCCAGCCGTGTTTGACGCAGCAGCAGGAAGGCGAAACGGTGGCACTTCGTACCTTGGCGACGGGCGTGCGGTCTAAGGGGGACCTGTGGCGTGCGCGTATGGCACACGTTGGTATTGATGCCATCGAGCGCACAGCGGCTCACGGGTCATTGAAGGGCTTGGATTTGGAGAAGGGGGGCAAGTCAGGCATACCTTGTGTTTCCTGTGTTGGGGGAAAGATCACTCGTCATACCTTTCCTTCTGTGGGAGAGGAGGGGGATGAGTTGCTCGGGGTGGTGCATGCTGACCTGTGTGGCCCTTTCCGTGAAGCAGCTAAGGACGGCAGCCGCTACTTCTTGGTGCTGAAGGATCGCAAGACGCATTATGTCTGGGCCTACCCTTTGGCCCAGAAGAGTGATGCGCTGGCGGCGTTCCAGAAGTGGCTCCCGATGGCAGAGCGTCAGTGCAAGACCACGGTGCAGGCGCTACACACTGATCGGGGTGGCGAGTTCCTGGGGCACGACTTCACACTCTTCCTCGACGGGAAAGGCATCATCCATGACCTCACGTGCCCGTACACGCCGGAGCAGAACGGGATGGCCGAGAGGGAGATGCACACCATTGTGGAGGCGGTGCAGACGATGTTGCTGCACATGGGTGTGCAGCATCACTGGTGGCACCTGGCGTTGGCTTAGGCCGTCTGGGTGCGCAACCGCGTGGAGCACGCCTCACTACCCTTTGGTGTGACGCCGTACGAGCTCGCCTTCCGACGCAAGCCTGATGTCAGTATGGTGCGTGTTTGGGGCTGCATGCTGCAGTACATGGTACCACGGTCGCAGCGTGGGGGGAAGCTGGCGCCTAAGGCTCGCTGGGGGTTGCACTTGGGTGTGTCAGCTGCGAGCAAAGGCTGGACCGTGCTGGACTTGGAGTCCAACCGCCTCATCACCACTGTGGAAGCTGTGTTCTATGAGACCATGTCCCCAGCAGGATGGAAGGCTTGGCATCAGCAGGAGCATGGGGGGCGTTCGATGCCCTATGAGCCCCTTCCCTCACTCTTCCCGATCACTCTTGAGGAGGCGGAGGAGGAGGAGGAGGTGGTCGCACCTCCTGCTATGCCCTATGTCCCTACTTTGGTCCCCACCCCACCTCCGCCTTCAGTCTACCCTCGTGTGATTCCCCCTGTCCCGCCTTCTTCCTCGCTTCCCCTCCTCCTCCTGTTATTCCATCTCCCCTTTCCCCCTCCATCCCTCCTGCACCTGCTCCGCCCTCCTCTTCGTCTTCCACGGCGCCGCCCGTTGGTGGGGGGGGGGATGGAGGTGCCACCGTCTGTGGAGATCACCGATGGGCAGCGCCTTGAGACTGAGCAGCTGCAGGACGAGAGCAGTATGGATGGAGTACAGCAGACAGGGGAGCGGCAGATTGGGGAGCAGCAGATAGGGGAGCAGCAGAGTGGGGAGCAGCAGAGTGGGGAGCAGCAGATAGGGGAGGAGCGGATTGAGGAGCAGCAGATGGTGGACCAGCAGCTAGGGGAGCAGCAGACAGGGGAGCCGCAGACAGGGGAGCAGGAGATGTGAGGAATTAGAGATGGTGGTCGTGTGTTGGTTTCTGGGACGACCACTGCACCACTGCGTCGCTCCACTCGCATCAGTCGTGGTGTCCCGCCTGTTCGATACGCTTGGGATGAAGTGGTTGAGCCAGCGGGCTTGGATGACGAGGAGGAGGACGAGGAGTGGACTGACCTGGACCCGGACGTTGCAGCTGATCCTGAGAGGCAGTGGGACATAGCGAAAATGACAGTGAAGGAGGCCTTGGGCTGCTAGAAGGGTGACAAGGTGAAAGAGGCGATGGATGAAGAGATGCGGAGCTTGATTGAGCAGGGGACGTGGGAGTTGGTTCCACGTCCAGCAGGGGTGAATGTGATGAAGAACCGCTGGATTTTGAACACCAAGTTCCGACCTGATGGGATAGTGGAGCGTGAGAAGGCGAGGCTGGTGGTGAAGGGGTTCACGCAGGTGGCAAGGGTGGACTATGAGGAGACGTACGCCCCTGTGGGAAGCTATGTGACAGCGCGTGTGCTTCTGGCGATTGCAGCTGCACTTGATTTGGACCTGATGCAGCTCGATGTAAAGAACGCGTTCCTCCATGGCGTGCTGGACAGAGACCTTTACATGGAGCAGCCGAGCTACTACGAGGATGGGACTCCTCGTGTCTGTAAGTTGGTGAAGAGTCTGTATGGGCTCAAGCAGAGCCCGATGCTATGGTATGAGGCCTTGGATGGGGTGCTGCTTGGGGCTGGATGGAAGAAGAGCAAGGTGGATGAGGCTCTGTACTTCAAGACTGATGCTGAGGGGAAGATGTGCTGGCTGCTGGTGTATGTGGATGACTTGCTTGCTGCCAGCCACAGTCAGAGCATGCTTGGGGAGCTGCGTGAGCTGCTGCAGAGTGCGTTTCAGCTGCGGGAGATTAGCCCTGTGGAGAAGTATCTGGGGTTGCAGCTGATTCGGGACAGGCCTACGAGGAGGCTGTGGCTGCACCAGGGGGCCTATGTGGACAAGGTCCATAGGCGCTTCTTTGACGGGGAGCAGCCGCTGCGAGTGCCTCGCACCCCTCTTTCATCTGACCCTTTCAGTGTACAGACCTTCGAGGATGTGGGATGGCAGTCTCGCCAAGAGGAGGAGTACAGGCAGAAGGTGGGATCCTTGCAGTTCGCGGCCTGTACCACCCGTCCCGACATCTCGTTCGCCTGCAGCAAGCTGGGGTCGGGCCAGACTGTGCGGAGTGATCAGCACTGGAAGGAGTTGGACCGGTGCTTGACGTACTTGGTGGGGACCAGGGATGTGGCGCTGGAGTTTGGTGGTGGGCCGGAGTCCTTGGAGCTGGTGGGCTACGCCGATGCTGATGATGCAGGGGACAAGCAGAACAGGACCAGCACAGGTGGCTATGTCTTCGTGCTCGGGGGTGCTGCTGTCTCATGGGCGAGCCAGAGGATTCGTTGCGCCACCCTCTCCTCCACTGAGTCTGAGTATGTTGCTGCTGTGGAGGCTGGGAAGGAGGCGCGCAGGCTGCGCTTCCTGCTGGCAGAGTTTCAACTGCTGAGGAGTGAGGAGCCCATGACTCTCTTTGTGGACAACTCCTCCGCCATTTCAGTGGCAGGTGTCATGGGGCTCAAGGGGAGCCTCAAGCACATGGAGCGTCGTCACATGTGGCTGCAGCACATGGTCAAGCGCAAGAAGCTGCAGCTGCAGTACATCCCTACGAGCGAGCAGCCTGCTGACTACCTCACGAAGGCATTGCATTTCCTCGCCTTCAGTCGTTGCTTCGAGGCTGTGGGGCAGGTGAGGCTTTCGAGAGAGGGGGGTGAGACCTATATTAAAGTCTAGGCATAGGTTGGCTTAGGAGCCATAGTTTAGGTTCTTAGTAGATCGAGTTGTAGGGTGAGGAGAATGTCGAGAAAGTTGAGAGAGGAGAAAGAGGGCTTCAATATATGTTGGCAACAACATATAGCAAAGAAACAAAGAAGGTGCACCACCAAACAAAGTTTATAATAACTACACTAACTATAGCTACAGGCAGTTACAGATATATTTTGACACTCCCCCATAACTGCCTGCAGTAGAAGCTAATGCAGAGACACCCACTGAAGGGGTACACCAAGCGCAGCAGAAGGAGAGGGCAAGTGAGGAGGAGGGACTATATGAGGAGAGGCTGCTGGCAGGTGAAGCTGCTGGCTCCAAGGCGGCTGCTTCCTAGAACCTTCCTCAGTCCTCCAACTCCCCCTTCCACACTCCTTGACAACCCTAGCACCTCTCCCCCAGCTCCCCCACACCCTCACACCCACCCCCCCCCAGCGGCAGCTGCAGCAGTGGGAGAGAAAGGAGGAGGAGGGGAAGGGGATCACACATACCCATCACCCCCATACCCGCCACCCCCATAGCCTCCGTTCCACGGCTGCATGCGCAGCAAGGAGACGAAGAAGGGGGGGGGGGGGGGGGGGGGTAGGGGCGACAGAGCAAAACAGAGCGCACGAGGGCGCAGGCAGAGCAGATCGCACAAGGGCGCGGGCAGCAGTAGGGCGCACGAGGGCGCGGGCAGCAGCAGAGCGCACGAGGGCGCAGGCAGAGCAGAGCGCACAAGGGCGCGGGCAGCAACGGGCGGCAACGGGCAGCACAGGCACGGGCAGCAACGGGCGGCAACAGGCAGCACAGGCACGTGCAGCAACGGGTGGCAACGGGCAGCGCAGGCACGGGCAGCAACGGGCGGCAACGGGCGGCACAGGCACGGGCAGCAACGGGCGGCAACAGGCAACACAGGCACGGGCAGCAACGGGCGGCAACAGGCAGCACAGGCACGGGCAGCAATGGGCAGCACAGGCACGGGCAGCAACGAGCGGCAACGGGCAGCACAGGCACGGGCAGCAACAGGCAGCAACAGGCAGCATAGGCATAGGCAGCAACAGGCAGCAACGGGCAGCACAGGCACGGGCAGCAGCAGGCGGCAACGGGCAGCACAGGCACGGGCAGCAACGGGCGGCAACGGGCAGCACAGGCACGGGCAGCACCGGGCGGCAACAGGCAGCACAGGCACGGGCAGCAATAGGCAGCAACGGGCAGCACAGGCACGGGCAGCAACAGGGGGCAACGCCAGCACAGGCACGGGCAGCAACGGGCGGCAACGGGCAGCACAGGCACGGGCAGCAACGGGCGGCAACAGGCAGCACAGGCACGGGCAGCAACGGGCAGCACAGGCACGGGCAGCAACAGGCAGCAACAGGCAGCACAGGCACGGGCAGCAACGGGCGGCAACGGGCGGCACAGGCACAGGCAGCAACGAGCGGCAACAGGCAGCACACGCACGGGCAGCAACGGGCAGCAACAGGCAGCACAGGCACGGGCAGCAACGGGCGGCAACAGGCAGCACAGGCACGGGCAGCAACGGGCGGCAACAAGCAGCACAAGCACAGGCAGCAACAGGCGACAACAGGCAGCACAGGCATGGGCAGCCATACCGAGTCCAGGAGCGGCAGTGCATACAGCTGTGGGGTCGGCGCCGTGGGCTGCTGCTGGGGCGGCTCGCGGGGTCCAGGGGCGGCTGCTGTTGCTGGGGCGGCTGCTCCAGGGGCTGCTGTTGCTGGGGCGGCTGCTCCAGGCGCTGCTGCTGCTGGGGCGGCCGCTGCAGTGGCGGCGGCTCCAGGGGCTGCTGCTATTGGGGCGGCGGCTCCAGGGGCTGCTGCTGCTGGGGCGGCGGCTCCAGGGGCTGCTGCTGCTGGGGCGGCTGCTCCAGGGGCTGCTGCTGAGGTCCAGGGGCGGCGCTGGTGCAAGGTAGGCCCGCGCTCGGCTGCAACGCTGGCGCGGGCGCAGGTGAGGTAGAGGCGGTGGCCAGGGGGGAGGGCGCTGCGACGAGTAGGAACGGCGCCCAAGGGGTGCCGCTACGAGTAGGCGCGACGCCCCAGGGGCGCCGCGACGAGCAGGGGCGGCGTCCAAGGGGCGCCGCGACAAGCACTGGCGACGCCCCGCGGGTCCCGCAGTGGCGTCACGACGAGCAAGGCGACGCCGTGCGGGTCCTGCAGGGGCGTCGCGACGAGCAGGAGCGGCGACGCCCGGGTCCCGCAGGTGCATCGCGACGAGCAGGAGCGGCGCCTCGCAAGGCGCCGCGAAGCGGAGGGGACGGGCGGGCAAAAAAGGCCTGCGTGTGGACGTGAGGCAGGCGCGCAGGCGGCGTGAGGGCAGGCCACGCGTGGGGCAGGAAGACACCGCGTACCGAGAGCGCACGTCGGGCAGAAGCCCGCCGTGCGCACCGAGCACACGGCGGGCAGAAAATCGCCGTGCGCCTACGCCGCGCGCCCAAGGCGCGCGGCAGGACGATAGGCAGCGGAAGCAGGAAGGCAGCAGGAGGACGTTACCTGCTCTGAATACCATATTAAAGTCTAGGCATAGGTTGGCTTAGGAGCCATAGTTTAGGTTCTTAGTAGATCGAGTTGTAGGGTGAGGAGAATGTCGAGAAAGTTGAGAGAGGAGAAAGAGGGCTTCACTATAGGTTGGCAACAACATATAGCAAAGAAACAAAGAAGGTGCACCACCAAACAAAGTTTATAATAACTACACTAACTATAGCTACAGGCAGTTACAGATATATTGTGACAACCTAAACACTCCATGATGAAGATGGTGCCATGGCCTATCCATGGCTGGTGCGGTGCGTGTTTGCACTTTGAGAGTGCTTCGTTTGTGTGTGTTTCCCTTTGTTTTGGCGTGTATGTGTGTATGCATGCCCTGTGATTATTAAGGGCCTTGCTATAGTATGGCAGGGGAGTGTTAGAGCGCCCTACAACAGCAAGGGCCCTCGATGACCTTTGACTTGGCAGGTCGACGCCTAACGACTGAGTCTACTCGGCACCGACGAATGAGTTCGGTGGAGGTCGGGTGTGACTACGTGTGACTATGTGCAACTGCGCAGGAGTTCGCATGAAGAAGCGAGAGTCCGTGGGAGTCGTTGGTGCTTCCTTGAGAGTCGCACCACTCCTTGCTGTGTTGGTGGAGTGGTGTGCACGGAAGCGAGAAGTCGATGCTGAGCTGGGTTGGGAAATTGGCGAGGCGCGTTCGCTCACCCACACACCACTTTCGTGGGGTTTGGGTTACTTGCAGCGCCCACGCAACCTCTTGTGAAACCCTCGCCTGCCTATATATGTTTGTGTTTGCTTATGTGTTTGATACATATTCTAGATTCCTAGTGAAGTCCAAATGCTACTTCAATTCTCACCAAGTCCTTAGAGGCAAACGCTACCGAAACTCTACCAAGTTGCTGGCGCAACATCATTCCCACAGCAGAAACTCTCTCGTTATCGCTACGCTCTCTAATATATTCCTTCAACGGTCGACGGTTGCGAAACCTGTTTCGCAACCGGCCGACGGTCGCAATCGACGGAGACGTCACGTCGATTTCGGCCGACCCGTCGCCTCGTCAGTCGAGCGAGCTGACACTGTCGGATGGGCGACGGGTTACGTCTGTCGCAGTCAAACGTTCATGTCAAATGTCTCAGTCTCCACGGGGAGCAACATCAGCCCAAGGTCGCTGTATAAACCTGAATTCATAGTAGAAGCACCACAGTTTTCTCAGCAGGCCAGGATTTAGGGAGAAACGGTAGCTTTCGGTGGGCACTGATGGAGACTGATCCGTCGACGACAGCGCCTTCCCGGCAAGCGGACGTAGGACGGATACCTGTCGAAATGGAGTCCATCTCAACATCACCCCCTTCTTCCGCGCCTCCTTCGACAACGCGTGGCATACCGGAGGTGGCAGCGCCCACCTCGACGTCGCGAGCCATACCGGTAGTAATACAGCCGGTTGTTACGGACCAGGGTTCGACGGGTATTCCGGTCACTGTTGAAGTGGGTGGTGCACAGACCGAATTCCCTTCCACAGGTCAATCCATACCTGTTGTCATAGAACCCATCTCGACAACAAATGCCCCCTTTACACACGAGGCTCCAGCTCACCATGCACCATCGTCGACAACCCACCGCTCGACGGAACCTTCTGCTGGTGCACCGACCTCGACAGGTGGGCGGCGTAGAAGAGCGAGGGCTGTTCCGCCTGAGGTTCGCCAACCACCCCCAGCCGGCACATCCGCTTCTCGAGCCGCCCCCGCCGCTCCTAGGCGCACTTCGACGAGACCAAGCAGAGAGGACTTAGCCAAGAACGTCCCTGAAGCGACGGACGATGAGGATGTTTGGACGGGAGAACAGCAGGAGGCGGACGATGTCGAACCGCCAGACCCTCTGCGGCCTGCTGCGGCAAATATATCAGAGGATGATGCCGCGCACATTCTCGGCGACCAACCGGGCGCAGACAATCCGTACTTGGCGACCGGAACACTTAAAAGCAGGATTCTCCGGTGTGAGGTTCCATTGCTGGGAGTTGACCAGGATTCCACACGGCCGAACTATGTCTCTGGAAGCATGCACTACAAAGCTTGGGCCTGTAAAATTCTGGCACCCGAGAGAAGCAACGGAGTGCCTAAAGAGGAGCAGGTGATCTACGAGGACGAGATCGGTAGGGAGATCGGCGACGATATGGGGCCGAGATGGAGGGAGGCGCTGCGTAACAAGGAGCACCTGCATGGGCCGAGAATAACGAAATGGCGCTTGCGTGCGTACGTCGAATACATGTCGACTGAAACTGACCAACAGGCGGCATCGTTGGATACAGGCCAGTCCAGAGTCGCTGGAAGGAAGGCGAAAAAAAGCACCCCTCCGATGATGCTGGCGCGCCTTACTGCGCTGACGTGCTTCTGCAGAGTAGAGGCCATACTCTTCGACGAGCCACTAACGAAACCCTTGGACGACATCACCGAGGCCCGGCAGCTTCTTGCGGTCAAGCTGCGGCAGGTGCACGACTTTCAGTTCGAGTAAGTAGGCTGCCATACACCGGACTCTAAAACTTTTCACTCAAATTCTCACCCAAGTACTCGCTGTATCTGCCCACTCAATGCAGGCAGTGCGTCGATCCACACCGGGGCTCGCTCGAAGATGTTTACACGGAGGAGCAGTTCCGCATTCTCGTTTCAGACATCCTGCCGTACTGGGCCAAGGAGTACTTTCGGGAGCCGATGAGTTTCCCCAGTCAGTCGCTGTGGAGGGCCTTGGCCGTGAGGGTGATGATCCTGATGGCGCATCACATGCTGGGCAGGGGGATAAGCATCCGCGAGATCCACTACTGCAATATTTTCACTCACGTCCTTCCGCCCATCACGAACAGCAAGGGGGAATCGTCGCTCCACGTTCTCGTGGTCGCCTATCGCAGCTCGAAGACCATCAAAGACAGCAAGCTCGGCCACCTGTACCTGACTCAACACATGGACTTCCGGCAGTGCGGCTTCGGAGCAGTGTTCATGTGGATACATTTCATTTTCGACCTTGTGCCGCTCCACTACAACAACGATAAGATCGTGCCCCCCTTGGATTTCAGCAACCCGACAAATTGGCCAAAGAAGCACCTGTTCTTCGCCCTATTCGACAAGGACAAGACCGAGTTGCCGTACGTGACTCATGCCAAATGGATTAACTGGGCGATGAAAAGCGCGGAGTGGATCCTGACGAAAGTCACACATATCTTTCGACGGTCTGCGGCACAGATCCTCGCTGACAAAAACTATGAACTCGACAACATCGCGCAGCTGGGTCAATGGGACATGAACGAGATGCGCAGGTCATACGTCACAGGCATCCCGCGCGGGGCCATCCAGCTGCAAGCGGGTTTCACGACGGAACCGGGTGACTATTACCTTGGAAGATCGAAGAGCGAAGTACCCGCGAAGGTCGTGAAGGCTATCGAGGAGCACATATTTCCTAAGGCGGAGCAGTGGCTCGACGAGGTATGGATACGTCGAGCGCTTAGCGTGATCATCGAATGCAAGTTTTGCCCGTCTATCTCTCAATGTCACCACGTTTGTTCTTGTTCAGGCGATGGAATGGAACAACGAGCAGGACAAGGAGCATATGTTCTTCGCAGCGAAAAGTTTCTTGAAGGCCCTGCAAGCCGCCCGAATGGCCATCGCCGAGGATCTTGCGATGTACTACGTCCATTGTGACGACCACCCCTTCGACGGAGTGACTGTTTGCGACTGCGAGCGTCACCCTTATGCACAGATGTCCGGTCTGTGTAAGGACATGGATTTCCAAAAATGGGCGCTTGACGTGTACCTGCTCGACAAGTACGGCATCGAGATGTGGACCAACCCCATGCTGTCGAGAGCTTCGGTAAGATGGCCCTTCTAAATCTTAATCCGAACAGATTGCATCAGCCCACTTACCTACCGCTCGTGAACTTGTGCGCAGGACGCATCCTTTGAACTCAACACCAAGCACCTCATCACGCAATTTCGGGCAGAGGTTAACTTACACAAGGAGGAGGGTGGGAAAAAAGAAATCAAGATCAAGGGCCTCGAGCAGAAGGTCGAGTCATTGGAGTGGGAGAAGGGCGCGATGCAAGTGGAGTTGGAGGCGAAGGCCGAAGCACTCGCACTACTGCAGAAAGCGTTCGACGCACTGAAGATTACCGCCGCGACAACCGCAGCTGCAAATGTGGGGGGGAGCGAGAGTGTGCCGCAGACGGCGACCGAAGAAACCACCCAGCCACCACAGCAACCCCCTCAATCAACGCCCACTCAACAGAGCAAGGGCAGCCAGCTCGACCAAGGATTCTTCGACGCAGTGGTGTGGCCGTGGTGCAATTGCGAGACCGTGCGGCAGGCGTGGTCGTACTGGGACGGGCCAAGCCCACTGAACAACGGACACAGTCTTCGACACGCTTACAGAAGGGGTTTCGCCGTCAAGTTCAGCAAGTTCACTCCGACTCCTCCCACCATTCCCCCCGTTGCGGTGGACCAGCCAAAAGAAAAGCCATCGACCCCAAAAGCTGTCGAGTCGAAATTGCGGAAGATGGAGGTTGTCATGAGGGCCGTCGAGATGTTCAGGGTCGACGACAGCAGCGCGTCTACGTCAACGATCATTGATAAGCTTGACTCAATAGTCGCGAACCACTCGATCAACATGCTGGCTGAAGGGCTCGTTCTCAAAGAAGATTCGGGGAGGCAGCTCACGAAGAAGCGCAAAGTTGAGACAGCAGAAGACAACCGGAAGGACAAAGATCACCTCAGGATCACGCGGGAGCTCATTCGCGTCGAGCTTCGAACCACGAAATGGGCCGAGAACGTGTTCAAAGACAAATGGAAAGAATTCATGAAAACATTGGGCGAGAGCCCAAGTTCGTTAGGCAATTGTGACGAGGGGGGAAACTAGGGTAGGGTGTTCTTTCAGAGATTGCATGGCAGATTCTCATTACTGACCGACCAACTCGCCTGTATGAACCTTCTGAGCATTATCGCAAACGGAAAGTCAAGATCCATCCAACATGTACATTCTGTCGATTAAACTATGGAAAAAACAAACACAACTGTCGAGAATAGCAAACACCCCCACGCAAAGTGCCCGCCTAGACTACTCCCCTTGCCCGCCCGTTTCCGTCTCAGCTGCATCCTCGTCGCCCTGCTTCGCCTTGCTCTTTCCTTCTGGCATAGCCAGGCTGCCATAGCCCGCGTCCTCCAGCAAGCGGGCAACAGCTCGACAGCAGCACCATTGCGTACAGACCTGTGCTGCCACGCGCAGCATCTGCAGCAGTATGGCGTCCGTCGAGCCGAGACCTTCGACAGCCGACGAATACAGGTGATCGGGCCACTGCTTCGCCGGGAACGTCTTGCCGACGTGCAAAAGTATGGACACGAGTGCAGACATGGCAGCCACACAAGCCTTCTTTGCAGTCTCCGGGGCGTAGATCGCCGCGTTTGCGGCAGCTAGGGCATCCTTCTTAATATCCTCCCTCGACAACTTCCTGCAGGCCGCCCACAAGCTCGCCACAGTTGCTGCGATGGCCATCATGTGCGGTGTCGCCGCCATGCCCTTCGGGACCGGGTAAATTAGATTCCCGTGCTTCAAGCCAAGCGTCGCGACCTTACCAATCGCCACGCACAGCGCGATTCCCCTCTCGGTTCCAGCTTTCACTTCCTTTTTAGCCGTCGCCAACAGCGACAGGTAACTGCACATCGCAACAAATGCGTTAGTCAAGAGGCCAGAATTCGACCGACAGCACATTCACCGCAAAACAGCTGGTGTTCGACAATTCACCAAAACAGCAGGAACTCGACAGCAGAGTCTAGCAACATGACTTCGACAGGACTTGCTCGTCGAAATGACATTCCCCTTGTTCTTGCGCCACGCTCCAAGCGCCGGTTGGCATTTCTGCGGCCGCATCGAGGTAGACCTTCCAGTCCTCCTCATCCTGCGCCGTGTACCCTTCGTACTCCGTAATGACAACGTCGGGGAAGACACGCGCCAGCAGACGGCCGTACAGAACTTTTGGTCCTTCTCTGTTTCAAAAGTGCCAAGGAACCGCTTCCTCCTGCCGACGGTCTGCTCGGAAACCGGCTTCCCCTTCCGCAACCCGAAACCCGGTCCTTTGAACGGACGTTTGCAGCCTCTCGTCTTGCCTTGGTCGTCCGGTCGAGGAGGTGTGACCCTGGCCTTCGTCGCCTTTTCCTGTCGAGCAGCAACGACAATAGAGGTCTTCTCGACAGGCGCCTGACCAGGGACGCTGGCCAGCTCCACCACGTCAAGGCTCCATGTCGCGTGTGCAGCGCGCTTCGACGACTTCGACGCAGCCGGCTTCTTCTTCGACGTTGAAGGGGAGCCCGGATCGCTAAGGCAAACGTTGCCTAGGGACGGAGCAGCGGCGACAGGAGCAGCTGGAGGGGTCGAGGAAGACGCCCTATTTCCCACAAGCCCGACAGCAAGGCCAGCACCACCGCCTTGCGCAGCTGATGCCGCTTTAGTCTTTGACAGCAACCCAGCGCTTGCTTCTCCCGCTCCTTTCCCCGCACCGCCGCCTGACGGGGTAGAGGCATCTCGCATTCCTAGAGCTCTGTTCCCGGTCGAGGCGACGGGCTCGTTCGGGGCACCACTTTTCTCCCCCGCGACCACTCCTTTTCCACCCGTTTTCCCCAGGCCTTGTAGCATGTCCCGCATCGAAGCAAACGCATCAGGTGGATCGATCGGAGCCGCTACGGAGGTCTTCGGGCGGGGCGACTGGTCGAGTACGATGACTTCCTCGACGGGCTTGGCGACGGGATGACGGCCACGCGCCGGTGGGGATCCAACCGGGCTGCCGACATGTCCTCCCACCGAAGAAGACAGAGGAACCGACCGCTCGTGACCACGAGGCTCAGCCCCGCTGCGAACCCCTCCCACACCCTCCTGACGCGACCTCATCGACGGGCCCGCCGAGCGCTGAAAACCTCTCGCCATCGCTTCGGTGAGGACTTCCAACCTCCCTGCTTCGGCTTCATGGTAGCCTTTCCTTACAATGTCCTTCAGCTCCTTCATGGTCTCGGGTGGGAGGGTGGAGCAGAACATGTCCTCCATGATGGCTTTCTCGAAACCCTTCAGCACCGCAGCAACCAGCCGCTCCTCGACCTGCTTGAGCTGCTTCTCAACGGCGTCCTCGCTTGCTTTTGTGATGGCGGCTGCCACCCCCTTGATGATCTTCCCGCTCATCTCGTCGATCTTCGCCCGCGCCCCTTCCAACAGGTTCCTCTCCGCCGTGACACCCTTCACAGCCTCGGCGCACTGCGACAGTGTGCTCTTCGACGACTCCGAAATCGTATTCCACGCCTTCCAAAAATCCGCAGCAAACCTGTTGAATACTCCGGCTTGCTCAGTGTGTTTCGCAAAGACATCGGCGACGAGCTGCTTCTGCGACGCCTCGACCTTCTCGACCCTCTGCAGTAGCTCGACGACCTGGCCTCCCGGTGCAACGTTCGCCGTCGATTGGCCTGCCGTCGAACGCCACCCGGTCGAAGGGCCCGCCTGTCCGCTGCCACTGGCCGTGCGGTGGCTCCTTGTTACGGCGGCCTGTCGCTCATCTCCTCGACGATACTCCTCAGCAGCCTCCCCGACCTCCTGCTCCTGCCCTCTTGACCCACCCACCCGCGCAGCCGCAACCCTAAACTCCTGCTGCTGCACTCCTGCCCCACCCTCCTGCGCAGCCACCACGCCCTCCTGCTGCTGCCCTCCTGCCCCGCCCTCCTGCGCAACCGCCTCGCCCACCACCTGCTGCTGCCCTCCGACCCCACCCTCCTGCGCAGCCGCTCCGCCCTCCTGCTCCTCGACAACCTTGGTTTCCCCTGTCGCCTGCTGCTCGATAAGCTCTATTCGCTCGTCCACGCGCTCCCCGAGCGCCACTCCGTGCTCCCCCGTACGCTCCGTTCTATGTCCGGCGCCCTCTCCGTCGTCCTCGACCGACTCATCGCTCGAGCTCGAGCCGGAGCTCGATCCCGAGCTCCAGTCCTCGTCCTGGTTTGCATCGCCGCCCGGGCCGCTCGCCCCGTACTGAGCCTGCCTCGATGTATCCTCCTCGATCTCCGCCTCCTCCTCGACGCTGTACTCAATCACGACGCGTCCCGTCTTCTCGCCTCCTCCCTCGTGGTCGGCACCCCCTCCCACACCTGCTCCCACCGCCACCTGGTCGATCTTTCTCGAAAACAGCTTGACCATGAACAACGGAAGCACACCTGGGCCAGGGTTCGTTCTCCCTAGATGCACGAGTTCGCCCTTTCGAGGCTGTAGGATGAAGTCGTCCCATTTCGACAGAATCCAGCGCACCCCATGCACGACACGAGCTGCCGCGCCGTTTTGATAGGGGCTCGACAAGGTCGTCGTCGTCTGCGACGGGTACAAAACATACGTAAGCGACAAAACATATGCTCGACGAAAACGCTGGTGGTCTAAGGAGAGCTTACCAGATGGTCGAAATCCTCGTTCAACTCCAGACGAAGGTCCATCACGTTCAACACTTCTTGGTCGTCCTCGGTCAGAGCCTGGTGGGTCATCGCGTACTCGGCGCGAAGCTGCTTCTTCATCCACCTGCGACGTAGCGGACAGAAGAGTAAGATTGTCGAGAACAGCAGCTCGACAGCAGGGTGGCAAAGCTGTCACTCACACGAAAACTTCTTGCGCCAGAGAAGATTGGTGGTTCATATCGGGAAACTTGTCTTTCGAATCGAAGTGCATCATTCGAGTTCGACTGCCACGGTGCCTCGGAGCCAGCAGATCGTCGGGGCGCGATACCATAAACAGGCTCGAGTGGGAGAACGGAGGCACACTCAGTCTGCATGCAGAGCCAATGCACGTGAGAACGGGTTCAGGGCTAGAGACGGAGCACGCAAGGCGACGGGAGAGTGTCGAACTCACGGTGTCCGCAGCAGAACGAAAACCACTTGCTTGCCGAGGAGGCCGTCGAGGTGGTTGTTCGCAAAAGCGACCGGGGTGGGACGGGCCATCTCTTCACGCGCACGCGCTGGAGTCACGATCGACACCTTGGGGAGCCGCTCGACGGACAGCAGCTCATGACAGAACAGGCTGCACGGAAAGCTAAGGCAACGTCAGCGAAAATGGCAAACATGGCAAACCAAAAATGTTCGACAGGACACGTACACGACGCCTGCGACCATCATGCTCTCGTCGAGCTCCCCTTTCGGCGCCTCTTTAATCGCATTCAGCTGGTCCTCGTACACCTCCACCTCGACCCCGCCTGCACTAAGGATGAGGCCGCGTCGAGCCGTCGCCTCGTTCATGACGGGTACGGAGGCGGAGCCCGTAGCCATGTCAGGCCTAGCAGTGGAGAGGGCGGGCGTGCAGGGGAGTTGGGAACTAGCAGGGACTAGGAAGTAGGGAAGTAAAAATCGGAAACATCAACACAATGAGACCGGACGCAGGGTATTAGCTGTTTGCCATCCCTCCCACTGCGACGGACCAGGGGGGTTCAAGGGCGAGGAGGCAGGGCACGT
Organism: Closterium sp. NIES-65; assembly: GCA_948144175.1. Classification (NCBI taxonomy): domain Eukaryota; kingdom Viridiplantae; phylum Streptophyta; class Zygnematophyceae; order Desmidiales; family Closteriaceae; genus Closterium; species Closterium sp. NIES-65. Next base: position 67,768 of record CANXME010002125.1, read on the forward strand.
TCCGAGACGCAGGAGGAGGAGGGAGGAGCTTCTTCGCGGAGGCTGGCGGGGCCCTATTGTCGACGTGAAACCTGGCTGTTGGTGGCATGGGGTGGGCCGCCTTGCATGCAGCTGAAAGGCCCCTTCCAAGGTTCGGGAGGGGGCCTTCGACATGTCACCAAGATCGAGCGGCTTGAACGAAACGGGCCCGTCTAGGGCGATAGCAGTGGAGCGCGGCGCAGATGGGCGTCGATTTCGTCCGGCCTGCGAAATTTCGTCGACTGGTTCCGTCGGCGATGCGTCGCTCGGCGAGGGATGGGCGGGTTACCGGACGGAACCCGTCCACGAACCGAGCGAGGGGTTGGGCTCGGTGGGGAGGGGGACCACTGCTAGCTCGAGGGCGCGGGCTGCTGGCGTTATCGGCAGCTGGCGCCAGCTGGGGGTGCCCGTTTTCGGGCGGGAGGGGGGGGGGTGGCTCCCGCCCCTCGCGTGCTTCGCTAGGCGACTGCGGGAAAACGGAAATCCCTCCGAGGAAAACCCGCAGGGGCGAACGGGTTTCCTCGGAGGGATTCGGGCGACGTCTTCCCAGCTATACACGGAAAGCTCAATTGATACTGATATAAAGTTAATCATTGTGAAACCTGCTTATACAATAGTCAATCTCATAAATCCAAGGTGGACCAATGGGAAGCAAGTGGATGCTTCCGCTTCCCCACTCTTCAGGTCACAACCGACGTGGCGGAAGGCCACATCCATGCTGGCAGCAACTGACTGGAGCTTCAGAAATCTCATCTCCAACACGACAATTTCCAAGGGTCAGCTCGCTGTAAACAAGGGTGTTCAGAACGTTTGCAATTTGTTTTAGCGCGGTTGTGTACGAATCGAGAAACAAATCTCGAGGTTCCTATGTTTCCGTCCGTTCCACCCACGGATCAATTTACATTTGCTAGTCATTCCACTTCCAGTACATCTGTAGTCCCTGAAGTTCGTAGATTTCCTATTTCAAATCCCTGCTCCGAAACTCCTAACTTGAGTAGTTTTCCTGAAGATTCTCCTCTCCCACTGTCATTTCTTGAAACTACTTGCCTCGTTGAGGAAGAAATGGAGGCTCTCGCTACTTCCACTGCCGTCGGGTGAGTGAAACCCCCTCAGCACTCAGCCATTGGTCGTGCGTCGGAAAGCGTGGCGAATCCTCGTGTTTTTCACCAACCCCCCAATCACCTTCACAGGTATTCGTTCTACATAGGAATGAGGATTCCTGTATGCTTCCATATCCAACGTTCCATCCATTCTGTTCATGTCCATTGTACTGTCGTCTCCCTGCTTGCAGCACTTCCTTGCAGCGGCTGGTCTCAAGGCAGTCGTCCAGTGTGTCTCTGCGACCCAATGCGACTGCTGCCAGACGTTTAGCCTGCACTTGCGCTGCTGCAGGTAAGCAAAAATTTCCGTATAAAGACTGCCTGATCCTAATCCATTTCTGAGGCCAAAATGGCGTTCACCTGCACTTCCGCTGCTGCATGTGCTATTAAGCATCGAACGCGATACAAACATATTCTGACCGACACATCACACATCCATCTCCAATATTTTCATATTTGTTTCTCTTGACCATGTTCATTTGCGGATGCAGGCGACGGCGATGCGGGTCAGTCGTCGGAGCCCAAGTGGAAGCAGAAGCTCGCAGCGGCTGAAGCTCATGCGGAGCAAACCCGTCAGGCCACCGCCAGGGTAAGATTTCATTGCCAATAAAATAACAATGAAAACACCCGCCACTGCTAGAATAGTATCGCTAAAAATATCAGAATGAAAGGCAGGTTACCAGAGACAGGGACCGCTAATGCTAGTCGTTCGTTCATACCTGCTCGTGCCTTGTAAAAGGCTGGAGTTAGAACCCGTACGCATCTGCCTTTTTTCCCAGCGAACCACTACCTGCGCTGCGTATTCTGCAAAGGGATATCGAGGCAGCTGGTATGGAGACAGAGGTCTTCCTTTCACGCCAGTCGAACCCACTGCAACCCAACCCACCCGTTCCCAGTCCTGCAAGTGCAGGAGGAAGGTGGGCTGATTGTCGTTCCTTTTTTTCAACAACCACCCACCCACTCGCAATCAATGCAGGCGCAGGAGGAGTATCGGCGCAGACAGATGGCGCAGCGGAAGAGCGAGGCAACCGGGGGGGCAACAGCCGGAGCAGCCGCAGGAGGAGCGGCAGCAGCAGCTGGAGCGCACCCGCGTATGGCGGATCTAGACTGGGTGCCGTATCTTACAGAGGAGGGGCTTATATCGGATTGCACGCAAGCGGGAGCCAAGGCGTCCGTGTATGGCATCTACAATGACGACAAAGTGCTACAGTACATCGGCGTGTCTCGCCAGGTGAGCAGGGTCAGAAAGAGGGGACTTTCAACAGGTGCTTGCAGGCCTCGCCATGCGGCTGTACTTTGCCCGGCCGTCCTGCAAAGTTCTCCTCCTCCGTCCCCATCCCAACCCCGCACACACACCCTTGCCCCTTCTCCTCCTCCCATTCTCTTTCCCCCTTCCACGTATAACAGAGCATGCGGCTGCACTTTGCGCGGGTGCCAAGCGCATGTGCATGGATAAAGGTGACCCACATCACACGTTTCTCTCAACCCAACCACCCCCCACCCCCTAGGTATACCAGAGCATGTGGCTGCACTTTGCGCGGGTGCCAAGCGCATGTGCGTGGATAAAGGTGACCCACATCACACGTTCCTCCACGGCGGTGCTAGAGGCAATCAAGGACCAGTGGATTGCAGAGAACCCGCTGGAGAATGTCGAGGAGCCGGAGCAGAACCGGTGGGAGAACGCTGTTGATTGCAACCCTCCCACTTCCCCTTCCTACACACCCTCCTCCCCTCCGTCCCTCTTTCCTCCCCTCTCCCCCTCCCAGGTGTACCAGAGCATGCGGCTGCACTTCGCGCGGGTACCTAGTGCATGTGCGTGGATAAAGGTGACCCACATCACGCGCCCCTCCAAGGCGGTGCTAGAGGCAATCAAGGACCAGTGGATTGCAGAGAACGGGGCTGCCCCCCCGGGGAATGACGAGGGGCCGGAGCAGAACCGGTGGGAGAACCCTCTTGACTGCAAGCCCCTCATGACTGGTGAGTGACAGAAAGGAATCTTCCAGCTCTAGTAAAGGTACAGGTCCTTCCTCGGCCTTCCAAGACCATGATGTGACTGTATCAACAAGAACGAGAGTGGATCAAAGGACGGGGCTTTTTACCCTCTGGAATAATGAGCAGCCTCCACATGCTTGTGCATTCCGCAGCCACATGTGCATCTTCCTGCTTTTGGTGTTGCTCCGTTTCAATACGCATGATACAAGAGATGATCTGAAACCTACATGCACCCAATGATGAACCTACGTATCTCCTTTTTATCCTTTTGTGTGTTCAGAGGAAGAGAAGAAGTCAGTGGACTATGCTGCTCCCGGTCCTCCCAAGGCCAAGGCACTGAAGGAGGTAGCGAGACGAGTGGAGAGGGAGCTAGAGGCGGCGTTCAAGGCGCGGAATTGCAAGGAGGTGCTCCGGTTCGACCCCAAGCTCAAGGAGGATGGGTTGTTGGACCTCAAGAGCACGGCCGCCCGGGCTCCTGATACAGCTGTTCCGACTTCCACTCCCCAAGCCGCCAAGGCCTGAGCGAAATGGACACGTGTATGCACTTAAGAAAAAAAAAAAATTTGATTCTTTGTGGTGGACATGTGATCTGAGTTTGCTACATTCTGACGGGTTCCTACTGTGAAATAGATGGCTTGATCGAGAGAACACAATTAGTTATTGGTTTGATCAATAATAAGTTATCTATTAATCAGGGTGGGCATGTTTTTTAAATATTATATAGTACCGAAGTGCAAGTAGCGCGATTAGCCACAGCTGCGAAGCCCGCACAATGGCCTACGCCGAACGATTCGTTACCACACGCTTTTCGTACTCGCCAGGTCGCGCTTCTTCGTTGTCGAGATCATCACACGCCACCTCAACTTGTCTCATTCCTCTCATGCTTCCAGAACGTAACCTGGACTCTCTAGAGCCTTCTATTCGCCACATAGTAGGCGCCTTGTCCGTCCGCATCTGGGAGCGCGATTAGGGACCGTCCGATTTCTGAAGTCGCCGATATTCTCACCCCATCCATTTGATCCGAAACGTATCGCCGATTTTCGACCAAGATCTTCGCCAGTTGTCGTCCACGTTCACGATACCTTCCCTTCGGTTCCTATACGCGGCGGATCTTACGGCGGATACAGGGTCCTCGGTCCCTCTAGCGGTAACGATCTTTGAAGATCCGAATACGATTCGCAGAGCGTCGCGTCTCTCGTGCTGTGAGCTCAGCTGAGGCGAAGCTTGTAACTATCTAAACGAGCGAACTTCGCCAACATGAGCTCGTCCGCGACAGCTGTGCTGACGAACATCGCCAGGCTTGCCATCACGCTCGGCGTGGGCGGCAGCTTGCTTAACGCGTCACTCTATACGGGTACGTGTTACCTCGTCTCGAGATCATGCTGCGTGTGTTGGCGAACGTCGCCAGAATTTCGCCCTCTCCAGTTACCAGGCATAGTTTCTATTCCGAGCCTGTCACCCGAACCTGTTTCCCAAACCTGTTTCCCCGCAGTCGACGGCGGGCATCGCGCGGTGTTGTTCGATCGGTTCCGCGGAGTTCTGGAGGAGACGCAGGGCGAGGGGACGCACTTTCTGATCCCGTGGCTGCAGAAGCCCTACATCTTCGACGTTCGTACTCGCCCGCGTTCCATCACCTCCGTTACAGGAACAAAAGGTACGCATCTTCGTTGCACGAACAATTGGTCAGGTTAGGGGTGCTCGATACGAGGCTCGAATGTGCTTAGGGTGTACCTAATCCCGTGGCTGCAGAAGCCCTACATCTTCGACGTGCGCACTCGTCCCCGCTCGATTACCTCCGTTACAGGAACAAAAGGTAGGGTCAATTGTCTTTGTTACAGGAACAAAAGGTAGGATAAGGTTTTCTCGTTATAGGAACGAAGGGATGAGAGCAGGGCGAGGGGACGCACGTCCATCACCCCTGTCTCACCACCTTCAAGCCAGTGAGGGAAAAAGCTCACACTGAGTCGACTCAAGGGTCATCTCACTATTGAGTCGACTTAAGAGACGCACGTCCGTCACCACCGTCTCACCATCTTCAAGCCAATGAGAGAGTGTGATAAGCTCTGGAGTGAGTTTATCACCACATTTTCTCACTCCTTCTCACCCTCTCTTCCCCAAATCCAGACTTCTTTTATTCTCATATTCACGCCCCCTTTCCCCGGACCTCCCCTCCCTCCCACACCCGCCTCCCCAAATCTTAATGCGTCAACCCTAACCCCTTTCTGAACTCTGATCTGCAGATGGTCAGATTAACGCCCCCACCCACTTGCTGTCCATCTGCAACAGTGTATTCACATCTTCTCTCTCCCCTCTCTCTCACCTCTCTCTCCCCCGCCGTGTTTTGAGACGTCTGAAAACCCACTTGCTGACCATCTTTCAAAGTTTTAATTCCCATCTTCTCTCTCCTCAGCCCCCTGTTCTCCCCCCTTCTTCTCACTCTCTTCTCTTCAAACTCAGATCTGCAAACGGTGAATTTCACCCTGCGAGTGCTCTTTAAGCCGGAAAACACCCACCTGCCCCCACCATCGTCACGAGTCAATTCCCATCCTCTCTCCCCCCCCACCCTTTTTCCTCACGTATCACAGATCTGCAGATGGTGAATCTGACACTGCGAGTTCTCTCCAAGCCGGAAAACACCCACCTTCCCACCATTTTCAAGACCCTCGGCACGGATTACGATGAGAGGGTGCTGCCTTCTATCGGCAACGAAGTGCTTAAAGCCGTCGTGGTGAGCTGCTTATAACGAGTACGGTAATTTCTGCGTGGTTCCTGTAAAGGTTTGGCTGTGGGCTAGAAGGTACCACCCACCTGCCTTCAAATGATGGCACCACTCAGCGCGAATTATGATGGGCGGTTGCTGCCCTCTATCAGCATTGAAGTGCTCAAAGCGGTTGTAGTGAGCTGCTTATAAGGAGTATGGTGAATTCAGGTGTTTAGCTGCGGATTAGAAATTCCACCCACCTGCCGGAGATTTTAAGACGCTCGGCACGGATTACGATGAAAGGGTGCTGCCTTCCATTGGCAACGAAGTTCTCAAAGCTGTTGTGGTGAGCTGTTTATAACGAGTATGGGAACTCCTTCCTGATCTCTGTAAAGGTCTAGGTGTGTGTTAGAATATGAGACCTAACACCTGCCGACCATCTTTAAAGTGTTCGGTACGAATTATAACCCTTTATCGGGAGTTAATTACTCCAAGGTGGTCTGCAACTAATTTGTTTTTACCCTTTCTCTTGGCTATAGCGTGTAGGTCTGAAGTCACCTGCCCGTCCCACAGCTAGACCCTACAAAAAAAAAAAGGGGGTTGCAGATTGCATTTGAGTCACTTTTGAGAATACCCCAAAGTGACTCAAATATCCCCGGCCCACAGGTACACTTTCGGTAGGATGTGGCGGGTTGCAATGTGAGGGTGTTTTGCTCCCATTGCTGTATTGTTTAATCCTTGTGTGTGTGTGTGTGTGTGTGTGATTTTCCCCTCTTATTTCTTATTTCTTATTATTCTTCAGGCTCAATTCAATGCGGATCAGCTACTCACAGAGCGTCCATATGTGAGTTCACTGCACAGTGCATTACGGTTTTTGGCCATTATAGCATACAAAAATGTTGAGTAAAGCTTCCATGCATAGCATACATGTACATGTATATGTATTTAAAGTATTTTTACGTTTGTAAAGAAGTAGCGATTTGTAAACTCACCTCTTCACTCCACCTGTGGTGAATCATCAACCAGGTGTCGAAGCTTGTGCGGGAGGCGCTGACGCAGCGAGCCAAGGACTTCAACATCGTGCTGGATGACGTGGCACTGGTGAGCTGACGTGGCACTAATGGATGACGTGGCACGAAAGATGCTGGTGCTGATGCGGTTGAGGGTGATTCTGGAGTGTCTGGAAAGCTGCGACTCTCGCCACCAGCATGTTTCACAATGTCTCAAATTTTGGGTCTCTTCCTCGGATCCTTCTTAACCCATCCCATGCCCAAAACAAACCACCCATGCTCACCCGCACCTGATATCCATCCCACCCCACCCCACTGCACCAACCCATCCATCCCAAACCCATAATATTCGATGTTCCCCGCACCTCACCCCAACCCACCGCACCCAACCCACATCAGACCCATCTCTCATTTGTCGTCGAGTTCCCAGCAGTCCTATTTGTGTTCACCCATCCCATACTCACCCTAAGGTCCGTACCCCATTCGCACCCTACCCGACCCCACCACTTCCCACCCAACCGCACCCAACCACTCCAGACCCATCTTTCGTATGGCGCAGAGTTCTCCAAGGCTGTTGAGCAGAAGCAAGTTGGTGAGTGGCTTGCTGCTTTTGAAAGCTGTTCGTGCAGGTTATCTTATTTTCTCCCAGTACTGTATCGTATCATGTTGTGCTGTTTTTTTTTTTTGTCTTCCTTCTGCTTCTAGCGGTGATGAAGGCGGAACATGAGAGGCTGTTCCCATGCGATGCGATATATTGTTTCTCTCCTTGTCCTCTCTCCTTGTCCCTTGTATCCTCCCCACAGCCCAGCAGGAGGCTGAGAGATCCAAGTTTGTGGTGATGAAGGCGGAGCAGGAGAGGCTGGCAGCGATCACACGGGCAGAGGGCGAGTCTGAGGCTGCCAAGCTGGTGGGTGATGGTTCGTGGTCTAGGGTTTAATATAGGTTGAGAGCATGGCTTGGCAGGGCATGAGTTGTGTGTGTGTCAACGCAAGCAGGAGAGGCTGGCAGCGATCACACGGGCAGAGGGAGAGTCTGAGGCGGCCAAGCTGGTAGGTTGATGGGTACAGTGCGGTGTGGGTGGGTTGTGGAGTGTGGCATGGCTGGTGAGTGTGACAGTGTGTCAATGCAAGAAGGTAGCAGGAGAGGCTGGCAGCGACTACAAGGGCAGAGGGCGAGTCAGAGGCTGCCAAGCTGGTGAGTGATGGTCTTGGGATTAAGGGTTCGGGTTTCGGGTTTAACTTGAGAGCATGGCATGGCAGGGCATGACTTTTGTTTGTGTCAATGCAAGAAGGTAGCAGGAAAGGCTGGCAGCGATCACACGGGCAGAGGGCGAGTCTGAGGCGGCCAAGCTGGTGGGTTGATGGTGGCAGGGCGGGGTCTAGGGTTTATGTTGCAATCATGGCATGGCATGGTGGCATGGCATGGCATGGTATGGTATGGCATGGCATGGCATGGTATGGCATGGCATGGTATGGCATGGCAGGGTATGGTATGGCATGACTTAAGTGTGTCAGTACAAGAGGCGGAGCAGGAAAGGCTGGCAGTGATTAGAAGAGCAGAGGGCGAGTTTGAAGCGGCCAGGCTGGTGGGTGATGGGCTGAGCTGGGGTCAGCTGGGTGTGTTTGTGACGCGCCATGGCAAGGCATGGCGTGATTTCTGTGTGTGGGCCTGTGGGTGCAAGAGGTGGAGCAGGAGAGGCTGGCACTGTCAGTAGCAAACAGGTGGGCAAGGCATGGCGTGATTTCTGTGTGTGTGCCTGTGGGTGCAAGAGGTGGAGCAGGAGAGGCTGGCAGCGATCACAAGGGTAGGGGGCAAGTCAGAACAGGCAAGCTGGTGGGTTGTTGGGGAAGGATGGTAGAGATGTTATATTTGAGGCGCCTCAAAAGGTGGCTGTGTGGGTGGGTGGGTGGATGGGTGGGTGGGTGGGTGGGTGGATTGGATTGTTGTCCACGGCCATAATATGGCTCGTGTTGGTTAGTGCAAGAGGAAAGGTTAGCAGCGGTCACAAGGGCAGAGGGTGGATCTGAGGGAAGCCAAGGCGGTGGGTTGCAGGGCTGGGACCATGACATGGCATGGGATGTGATGAGATGGCAAGGGATGGCATGGCATGGCATGGCATGGCATGGCATGACATGACATGACTTGTATGTTTGTGTCAACGTGGAAGGAGCATGCGAGGCGGGAGTTTTTAGTTTGCCCTGATATCTGGCATACATAAGAACTTTTCTGGATACTGACTACTTTTCTGGATACTGACTACTTTTCTGGATACTGACTTCTGCCTGCATGTATTGTCTCGCTGCCCGACGTGCCGGTATTCCAGATTTCTGATGCGACGGCGAATGTGGGAGGGGCGATGATCGAGCTGAGGCGAATCGAGGCAGCAAGGGAGATTGCTGCAACTCTTTCTCGGAGCCGCAATGTGGTGTACTTGCCGGGCGGCAACAACATGCTCCTGGGGCTCGGCACGGGCGGCAACAGCTAGATCTAGCACTCACTGTCTTCGATCACTAATTTTTCTTTAGCTTCTGCAAGTTTTGTGCTTTGGTGAGCAAGGCGGTTGCTCTGTGTAAGCCAAAATTACTGGATGAGAGATTTCACAGAAGCTCACGTGCAAACCATGTCTCTGATTATTTTGTTTACGGTGCACCTTTGATGATACTAGTCTACCTTACAGGGCTATAATCATGTTTTTGTAGATCTCGCGATGACACCTGTATTGCGTCACCGACGGCACCATAATTCCACCAATTGTATTCCGCGCGGGAAAAGCCCGCCCTGCGATACCACCTCGCATGTTGTTCGCAGACTCTATGGCGATTCGCACGACTCACTTCCAGCAATCGCACGCGGCCAGCTGCGTCTCACGCCAGCATTTGCGAAGGTCGATTGACGCGGAGGGGCTGGTGTTGTATGAAGCAGAAAGGAAACGAAAACAGCCGGGGCGACGGTTCCGTAATTTCAGGGCGTTCCCCTCCCTCCCATTTCTATCAGATTCTTCGTCGTTGATCTTACAAAGCCGGCTGTTGTTAAGAAATCTTCACCACGATGATGCGCCTCGAGAGGACCATCAGGTTTCATGAGCGGTGTCTCGTAAGTCCCAGTCTTGTGCAGCGCGACGCGTAAAGCGATTTTGGATATTCTGCGAAGCGGAAGGATAAGCACAAGCAGGGGCGAGGCAAGGTTGTGCTTTTAACGGGGTGCTCCGTTGGCGGGATTGGATACGCTCTTGCAGAGTAAGTGTGCTCTTATTCTACACACAAACACACAATCACCCACCTTCGTGTTTTTGTTCATGATGGTCATGATATAGGAGGCTCTTGGTTCCTGATAACCACCTTCAGAATATATGGTGTTTTCGCAAAATATCAACAGAGAGTTTGCGAGTCGCGGAGCGACAGTGTACGCGACAGCTCGGCGACTCGATGCGATGGACGGGCTGTCAGAGCTGGGCGCTCGACTGCTCCCGCTAGACGTCACTTGCATTGAATCCGTGAAGGTGTGACTACGATAGAGGATCCTGAACTCATCCGTGAAGCCACGACAACAACTTTACCTGAATATATTCGAGCCAAAAAGAAAATCCGTGGTTATACGATAACATAGCATGCTGTTTAATTCCCAGTTTCGACCCTGACTCTTGCCAAGATCCTCCCGGTACCCGTGTCGGTCGCATCTTCCCAACCTCCTCACTATTATATATCTGCCTGCCGCCCTACATTCCACATTCCCCACCACCGTCCCCCCCCTCACCCCTCATCCTGCTTGGCTTTTTTTCCCCGGGGTCCGTTCTCTCCCTTAGCTATTTTTCCTCGGTTTTAATCCATCTGGTCCTTCTCTGTCGTCTCCTGTCGGCAGGAAGCGATCGCGCTTGTGATGTCGGAGTGTGACTGTATCGATGTGCTGGTGAACAATGCGGGATTCGGCGCTCCGTCTCCAGTTGCTGAAATTCCCCTCATAGATTGCGATTAGTTTACGAAACAAATGTTTTTGGCGCTGTAGCGCTTTCGCAAGCAGTGTTTCCGCACATGGCGAAACACGGTAGTGGAACCATCATCAACATGTCATCTGTCAGCAGCTACACTCACCGGTACGCCCTTCAATCCCTTTTAACTCATCTCAATCATTCCTCGCACAAGCACTCACTGCACTCCCGTTTCACTATCTTCCCTCTCAGCCCAAAACTCATGGCGCTATTTTCTTTCTGCAATGCGTGATGCCCATGCTTTGCTCCTATCGTGCAGCAATGTGGTTTGAAGCTCCGAGTGACCCCTTCTTGTTCATTCACTTCTCTCGCTGGTTTCTTCATACGTTTTTGTATCCCCTTTCTCTTTCAGACCCTTCACGTCGGCCTATTCTGGAAGTAAGGCAGCTCTCAACGCGGTTACAAACTGCATGCGAGTGGAGATGAAGCCTTTCGGAATTCGAATGGTGCTGGTAACTCCTGGTTACATCCGAACAAACATCTTCAGCAAAACCGCAGCCGATATGCCGTCAATTCCCGACGATAGCCCATACAAGGCCCTCGAGTTGCGAATGTGTCAGTCGTACGAGTATCGTGCAGCTGATACGAAGAACCCGCCCGAATCGCAACTTGCGGAGCGCATCGCCAATGCAGCATTTGCGAAGCGGTCACCAATTCGAGTTGTGTTTGGGCGACTCGCACATGCAGGAGTGCTGTTCGGTTCCCTCCCTTCGTGGTTACAAGATTGGGTGTCGACACGGCTTTATGGGAAGGGACATAATCTGTAGTCCTTGCTAACAGATGCTTACTAATGGAATAAAGTTCCTCCCTGGTGCAAACCCCTTTACTCCCTTGTTTCTGCCCCTCGGATCCACTCATATCCATGCAGCCCATGCTCGTCTGACCCGTCCGTTCCACAACTGTCCTTCAGTCCCGTTACTCCATCTTCTTTCTTTGAGAAAGTCCCCCAATCCGCTGGTCTTCATACAAGCTATCCTCTTCCTCACCCACCTCGTTTATCAGCCCTTTCTTTTTAGCTTTCCTTCTCTGTAACCCTACTCTCTCGCTCCTCTCCCCCTTCTGTGCACTCTCTCGTTCCCTGTTCCAAATGCTTCACCTTCAATGCCTTATGTACAACGAAATGAGATAACCTGGAATACCAAACAGAGCGCCTTCTCACTTCACGGAATTGGATTCTCTTGTTGCGGGGTTTGAAGACCTGGATATCATCCAAAACATCCACTGTGAGCCATTTCCACTTCGGCTCTGCCAGGCTTCCCAGACAGAAATGCTTGCATTGCGGCAGGTTTGTGTCCTCGTCAGCAGATTGACACCTCGGAGGCCAAACAGCTCGCTTGGGCTTCGAGTGAACAGAATTGTTTTTCACGTCATCCTGCGTGAAACGTAAATCGCACTGGAACGTTGTTGGTCGGATGACTTCACTGGAATCTTCCAAAGCGCTTGCAGAATATTTCCCAAGGAGAATCGCCCAATAGAGGCGACGGCTTTCCCAGCTGCACATCTCGCTCGCAAGCTGATTGGCCTGCTTCACGATTCTCCAAGCCTCGTTATCGTGATCCCGCGCCCATTCAATCTGGTGATACAGATTCCGAGAACGAAATGCTTGTTAGGACAAAGCAGCGGCTCAAAATGCTCCGTGTACTCGCTCTCCTGCCTTAGCAGCGACTGATTGCTTGACAGAATTCCGCAAACTCGTCCGCTGCCAGTACCGCCATCTACATCCAGTTCGTATTTGTATCGTTGTAACTGCGACGGACCAAGACGATCACCCAGCTCAATCCCATCCTCACTCATGCAGGCTATCCAGAATTTCCCGGTCCACAGCTGAGTTCAGGTGACTCTTGACGACCTTCACGTCGAGGATGTCGGGTCGAACGTCCGACATCCGATGCACGCGTAACCGCGGGCTAGCGCGCCACTGCGTGTCTTAGCTGACGTGGAAGTTGGTCATTCCGCCGCGAAAAACAGCCCGGCTTTGCTTCTTTTCCCACGGCACAGCATCCTCCCCGCTCCTGAAATAGCTCTCGCTCAAATCGACCGGGTCAGGGTAGAGTATGTCGATGCTGCCGGGCGCGCTGTGCGGGCTGAAAATCGGGAGGCCGGCGCGACGCGCGGCGACGGAGGAGGCTTTGCTAATGTGCGCGTCGCAGGTGCTGAGGAAGAACTCTGCGTTGAGGGAGTGAAGTTTGTACTTCGCGATCGCCTCCTTCAAGGAGGAAAAGTTAGGTGCGCAATTTCCCTGTGAGTGGGTTTTTCTACGGAAAACCATACAAAAAGTGCCAGCGAGTCCCTAAAATGTCCCAAAACACATGTGACGCAAATGTAACGGCCTAGCACATCCCCTCAGTCGCGAAACGGCCCCGGGAAAATCGAGCCGCACATTTTCCCACGCGCGGCGCACCTTGCCCCGTGTCGCACATTTGGCGCTCGCGTGTCATCGTGCAATGCGAAAGCAACGCCGCCATTTTCGGGACACGCCAAATGCACACCTTAAAGCATTTTCTGCCTTAAGGTAGTTGCCAACATCTACACCAGGTGGACACTTCTCACTATGTTAGAAGGGTTGCACATCAACCCAACCAGGCGACGCATCCGGTGATTAAAAAGACCATTTAATGAGCCACACCATGTGTCAACTGTATCAGCGTCAATTGCGTCCATACCAGCGCACATGGCCACATGGCCCCCACATGTCACGGCAAAATAACCCACCACCCTCACTTTGTATTTGCGTCAATTACGTCCATACCAGCGCACATGGTCACATGGCCCCACATGTCACGGCAAAATAACCCACCACCCTCACTCTGTCAGCAGGAACTTGTTCAGGAGCATGACCCGCTTGTTCACGTAGGACTTGCACACGTGCACCACCCTCTGGATGCACTCCACGTCCACCACCGCATATCTTGTTCTCACACGGCCGGGAGACAGCTGCAAGCATGTCGTCATCGGGCATGTGCCCTCCTCCTCGTAGTACTGCACGTACACGTGCCGCCCCATCTCTCCGTCCGCCCCCTCTGCGCGGAAGATGCAGAGGCACCTTGCGTACCACTCCTCTTCGTCAGACCGGAACACTGCGATGTCTGAAAACCACCGCTCAGAAGGGCTGGCCTTCACAAATGTGCCCTTGGGTACAAGCTCTCCCCCCCGCGTTCGGGGGATCGCCACGGCTGTGTGCACATGCGTACACTGCACAACGGAGACGGAGGACAGTGTATGCGGTGAGATTTCTTCACAACGCTCGCACCCTACCGTCACGCATGCTATCCCCGCGATTCATCAACCATCCCCCAGCCATCTTATGACCAACCTCATTCCCCACCTCGATGGTAGTGGTGGGGATGCCTACCGCCACCATGCACCCGGCGAGCACGTCCATGTCTGACCCATGTGCTTCGCGATACGCCCACAACACCGCATCCAGGTCTTCGTCCACGTGCGCCCTCTTTGACGTCTTCGTCAGGACTGGCTTCATTCTTCGAACGGCCTGTGTGCACACAACTGCATGCACGCCCCATGTGAGAACCGTGAGCCCGATGGTACGCTCCATTCTACAGCACCTTGTGTGCATTTGAATACACACCCCTCCTCCTCACCTCGCGCAACGCCGTCACATACTGCCTATTTCCGCCCGCTTCCGCCGCCACCTCCCGTGCAATCTCGCGCTGCACCTCCTCCTCGACAATACGGCGCGGGATGTCATGCCAGTTGCTGTCCCGGACTGGCACCTTCACGGTGCCTTTGTGCGTGTGCTCCCACAGGTTGGTGGATGTCTCGTTTGGCATACCACGCAGTGGTATGCCGTCAATCAAGTGCACGATCTGGTGCACCTTCGGGATGTTCCAGTCCGACGTCTGGTCAGGGAATGCGGCCTTGATGGCCGCCACCATCCTGTGTACACGCAGCTGGAGTCACGCTTAGGCCGGACATCACACACGAATGGTCAACAAAAATGAAATCACAAAGGGATTTGGCACGTACTGCACAGCCATCTCGCGGACATCGTCCAGTGACTTCTCGGTATGCTTTGTCACGCCCACCAGGGCCTTGTGGAAGCTGGCGTACGCAACAAACGCAGCCACTTCCCGTTCCCGTTTAGCCTTGGCCGGCGGCTTGCTCTTCTCCATGTTGTTTGCGATAAGCAGGGGCATCACTTGCATCATCCCCCTGTGCTCGAAAGCGGCGTAGTTCGCCCCTGTGCTGAACCATGTGGTCCTCCCCGGGATGCGCACCACACATGCGCGCATGTCCTTCTTTTGTTCCTTGCGACGCCTGCCATGGAGGGGATAGAGGGTCAGCACAGCCCCCGGAACGACCACGAACGTGTCGCCATTCCCATCCATACCCACCTCTCAAACTCACGCCTCTCCGGCTTGCTCCTACCAATCATGAAGCACTTGCCCATGCGTGGCAGCATTCCCCCGTCCAGTACGTGGAGAAGGTCCGCCGCGCATGCGAGGAACACGTTTCCCCACGTGGTCTCGGCAAAGTTCTACCGTTCCAAATAGCACTGCCACACCGTACAACGGCACACATATGAACGGGCGCACAGTCACCCCCCCCATGTACATAACCCGACACCGTGATACTAGCATATTATGCATTGCAACTCCTCACATGCACAGGGTGTGTGGACCATCGCTTCTGGATTTTCTCCGCCGCCTTGTTGTCGTCAGCCGACTGAATTGCCTCCACGACCCGCCTCTGCAGCTCCACCGTCCGCACCACCGACTTACGTGACAGTTCTGCAAAATGTGTCTCCTTGATGTAGCACGAAGAACACGGCCGATGTGAGCCTTGCTGCAGAGTCGCAGTTGACCGCGACGACTCTGGGAAGTCCCCCAGCTGCCCGAAAAGGCATGGAAAGGCCTTCACCACCTTGCCCGTCGCGTCCGTCACATAAAACCACCGCAACTCGACGCTGCACAGGGCGACATGGTAAGTTGTATTCATGTAAGTCATAGCATGGCGCGTAAGCACCTCTCTCACACCCACTCACCCTCTGTGCGCCCAAAGTAGGGGCTCGAATATCACCTCCATGCACTGCTGGAAAATGCGTGTCTTCTCGGTCGGCGACGCCCACTCTGGCGGGAACGGCAGAACCCCAGCCAGTACGTGGCCCGGCTCCTGCCAGCGGAGCGCTTCCAAGATGTTGAACAAACTGATTAGGACCGGCCATGCCGCCAGTCTGCCATTTCTCGAGGCGTGCGTGCTGTCGCTGTACACAATCACACCCAGCACAATGCAGTCCTCCTCCCCAATCACAGCCTGCGCACATAGTGGACCCAACCGTCAGTGATGCAACGCTTGATCGGTTAAGCGCATTCCACCCAGCTGAATACGAGTTCATACCTGCGCTTCTTCCAGCCACTTTCCCGTGTCGGGAGTGCTGTAATGCCGCACCGTATCGGTGTCATCCTCGTCCGCCCGAGGCTTGGTCACAAATCCCGCAATGTGCTGGAATGCGCGTAGAAATTTCTTCACCAGCTGCCACACGCATGTACACGATGGGTTAATGGTCTGTCGATTACCCTCTTCCGCGAAACGAACATTTAGTGGCCCCTTTCCCAGGCATGTACACATGCACTCACCAACTCAGTATCTCGGTAGTGCAGCAGCAGCGTACACATCCTTCCTCTCGGGCCGTAGCACTTGATGTCCCTCGTCTTCCATGGGACATGATCACTTGGCGCCCTGTCGCGCCCATAGCGTCTCACGTCTACGAAATTGAGCCACCGCCTCACGTCCCTCAAAGAGAAATAAGGGTTCTAAAATATGTTAAGCAGCCTGTTCACCTCCCTTCTCGACAGATCTGCCTCGCGGAAGAAGATTTACAGCTCGACCAGAGTGTTGAAGCCGTCGTCAATCACTGACATGACACTCTCACCCCCGTCGCTATCCTCCTCTAGGCCTTCGGGAGGGTCGGGTTGATCGGCAACTGCACCCGGTTCCACTGCGGCCCTCTCAGCAGAGCCGCCTTCATAGCTGCGTCGAGAACGCACGGGTGAACGGGGCATTGCTCCGCGCCTGGCGCGCAACGCGTCCCGATACGCCTCCACCAGCCGCTGGGCACGAGAGTGCTGTATCTTCCTCCTGCACTTGACATTCTTAGACACATGCGACTGGAGCATGTTGTCATCAACGTGCTCCAAGCCGCATGCCTCGCATGCGTTACCCAGCATCGCAAGAGGTGGCGCGAACCCTAATTGCAAATTACCGATAAACTGTGCCACTCGTACACACACACAAATGTACCAGCAACCCCCTCTGTCTTGGTACCACCTCCCGAAGCGGTGATTGCGACCTTGTTAACGGTGGGGAACGGCAAATGTGTACCCGTTATTAGTAACATTGCATGAAACACGTAAAGCAGGAGATAGCATCGGTTTAGGATAGTTGATTAGGCCAGTCAAACCGAACAGCAACAACCTCTCCAACATGAGCGCACCCGAACGAAACCCCACCAATTCACTGTACATTGGCGCCATCCTGACCACTTATCTTACCCGCTCTCGTCGATGTGCGGATGTTTGGTGGCGCATTGGGTCCAAATGACGACACCACATGTGTCCACACCTCTAACGTATGTGGACAAGAGTGCTGCGGGATGTGATTACGTGGCGGATAATGTCCGCGTGTACAATGACGCTCTCTGTCATTCCAGCATCCTCCTAGAGTAGTTGAGCTTATATTCTCCACACTGGTGACGGTGGTGCGCTCTAGCTCTCAACCATGGCTGAAATGGCCATGCTACTCGCGGAGATGAAGGCTAATCCAGACGACGTGTACTGCTTCGTGGAGGAGCCTCTCTTGCCCACCAGGCTCCCCTTCCTTCAGTCTGAAGATGGACACGATGATCCGCTGGCCGGCTGGCGCATCAATGTCTGCTTCCTGTTCAATGCAACGGGAACAATCATGTGTCCGCCTCTTCTCATATTCCGCGCGGACGACGCGCTTGCTCAAGGCCTTGAAACACCCCCCGAGTTTACCGTGTTCGTGCGACACAGCGTGGACGGGTTTGTCACGCCCGAGGTGGGAGATATTCTGCTCATACCCCGTCCAGTATGCGGAATGCCTTGACATTATCCTCGTGCAATCCCAGTTGCTAACATGCCTGCTCCATCCTAGCGTGTTATGCTTGTCAGATATTCAGCGAGTACCTTGAAGCGTTGAACGGGCGGTCGTACTCTACAGACGACCATGTCATCGTCCTCGTGACACGAGACGCCCACTCGTCAACTGATCCATCCATGATGGAAACGACGGAGCACGGTTTCCGCGTGCAGAACCTAAGCAACCTCCGAATCATTCACATGCAGGGTCCTGATGCGCCAAGGTGCATCCATCCCGGCATGTGCGGTCTGGTAGAGCTGTGGAAGACACTGTACCGTTCCTCATACCTTCGCCATTTGATGATGACACCAGAGTGGCGCGACAGCGCATTGTTCCGATACGCCCCTCCCCTGTCCATCATGGTGAACTGGATGGGTTCAACGTGGAGGGACTTGACTCCGCTTTCGGTCCATCTCAGCTGGTGGCGCGCCGGCTGTGTGCCGGCATCGTGGCGCTCCTTCGTGCGAGAGTTCGTAAACCCCGTTCTTTGTGTCTTGTCCGAACCTCTTGTTCAGGAACTGGGACAGCTGCAGTACATCATAGACGAGTTCGCACGGCCTGGCCACACTCTCATGCATGCCACGGATTATGCGCACTGCGAGGTGACCCTTCTCCCGCCACGCGTGCAGCGCACCATGAACGACACCCCAGGCGCCGAGGACAGCCGCGAGATAACCCTGCACACGCAGCCAGGACCGCTACTGAATGACCATCGTTGTCGCAGGCGGGTGGCGCGCGTCGTCACCGAATACCTTGTCCGTCAGGCCCTAAAGCTCGGCATTAATGTGCGGGACGCACCAGAGTGGTTTGGCGCATCGAACGCTCTGGTCGTCAGCCGTCTGCGTCAGACGCCAACCAAGCGTCCCCGTCCATCGACTGTAACCATAATTTGATGTACTGCGACCATAAAATGAGGCCAGCTTTGGCGCGGTAATGGTGCGGGGGGGGTCGGGAATTTGGTATGTAGGGGTGTTTACGGCCTTCTTCGACGACCGTAAGAGTGTGGCGTGCTATGGTATGTCATAATGGTGTGCAAGTATGAAATTGGATGTAATGTCTTACCTGTTGTTGCGAGACTGTGTTAAACGAGAGCGTGTAGATAGGCTTTGAATGCCACCTTGGATGTGCGAACCGGACCACAGCCACGTGGTGGTAGTTCATGCTTATTGTGCGCTGGACAAGATGTTGAAAGTTCTATTCGCAACAACAAAGATGTTGAGTGTTTGATGATGCACGAACATTAGCGAGTATGGACCATCACACACCCACTCTTGCAACCTCGCAGCCACATGCATAGTAAATCCCAGGTCCCCACTGAGGGCCCTATACATGATTTGAAAACATGACACGTGTGCCGTCATGGATATCCACCGTTCAGCGCCAATTTAGGGACAGCTCGATCTGGCGCGCTATGGTAAGCTTGGTGTTCCTTATCTATGCTGAGGGTTTCCGAACAACAACACACCAGGCAAAGCTACAATGTCCGCTGCCTCATATAGTCGTCCGATGAGCTGCCATTACAGCAGACTAGGTTTTGGACGCTCGACTCTCTGTCTATCTCTCCCGTCTACCTACACAGTACGCGCCTGAGTCTTCTTAGTGCACACGATGAACATACAGCGTATGCTGGTGCAGCGAGACAACGTGTCATGCGCGGCCAGTGCCCTGACCACACTGTCAACGGAGCAGGAGTGCCGAAAGCGCAAGGTGAAGCAGGAGTTGCCACGCCCTCGTATAGTGACATCGGCGGGCAGCGGTGTGAGGGGCGTAGGAGAGGTGCCGCCGCCTCCCAGTGACGATGTCGTTGCCCGTCTTGCCCGGCCCAACTATCAGCTTGATTTCCAGACGTTGGCACTCTACGGTCCCCATGGAGTGGGGTGTCAGCTGCCAGCACAGGATGTCCTGACGCTCGCTGACGGACAGTGTCTGGCCGACACAGTAGTGGACTTCCATAATATGTAAGGCCCATGAATCGGTATGTACTATACATGCTGTATGCTCTTTTTTTCGTATCTTGCCTGACGAGCCATTTTGTGCATGTGTGCTGTGATCCAGACTATTGAACATAAGGTATCCGAAGCTGGAAGGAGGCAAAACCTGGTTCGCTCTGGACACAAAGGCGTTTACGTTTGTGACATCCATGAACAAGGCTTGGCCCCTTGGCCATGCACCGTGTATTTTCGCACAGGACTACCTCGCCATCCCAGTGTGTTACGAGTAAGGCGTCTACCCCTTGATGCTCATGCTGCTGATAGTTGCCGGGCACCAGAGCAGCTGGTGTCGACACGCGTTCCTTAACATACAATGTGCTTACATGTGCCAGGGGCCACTACTCGCTGGTCATAGCTACGAACCTCCGCACCATGGTCAGCGGGAAGCTATCCGAGACTGCAGAGGGCGGCGTGGAGCTGGTGCATCACGATGGTGCACAGCTGCACACCAAGAGGCCGGAAGTGATGGAGGGCGTCAAGAAGTGAGTGGTACATCTTGTACTTGTGCCATGGCCAAATCTTGATAAATGTTGTTGATGCCAACATAACGACCACCGGTAACCTACTTCCCTTGCAGGATGTTGCTCGTGCTGCACAAAGCTCAGCTGCCCACGGCCGACCAGAAGCAGGCAGAGGACCACTTGAAGTATGCCGACGTCCACATCATGCATGTGAGTGCACTTCATGTCGCAGTCATGTCGCGGACACAGTCTGGTTTGTCAGTCACTTGACGTGTGCGCTCTCATGTTCCGTGTCTGCTGGCAGTCGGAAGACATCCCACAACAGTCGAACGTGGTAGACAGTGGCATTTATGTGGGCATGTATCTCCACGCCCTGGTTTCGTCCGGCTTCTCAATCCTCAAAGAGTGGATGCCGTTCTACGGCGTGAAATCGTGGGCCTACCGGCGCCAGCTCCGCGAGGAGGTGTCCCTCCACGCCACAGGTGACCTTATTGTCAAGCTATTTGGGGAGGGTGTGGATGTTCCCGTGCAGCCTCTTCCCCAGGTGGGAGAACACGGCGCCCTCGTCTTTCCCAAGGAGGACGAAGTCCGCACCGACCTGGCGAGGCAGTCAGGCATGATAACCCGGGTGGAGCTAGGGGGGTACGTTGTGTGTGCGGCTGTCATGGGCCTGGCACGTTCGCTGGGGATTTCGGAGGATCAACTGCTGAGTGGAGCGGCACACGAGCTTCAGGCACACGGCACGCCTCTGCTGGCTCTGTCCACGTCCAAGAACCACGTGGAGCACGCCGCATCTATGCGGACGCTCGGCATAACCATCCAATCGGCTCCCTGTCCGCTTCCGCTCCCATCGTTCCCTTCTGCGCATCTCGATGGGTCGTCCATCATTCATAGTGAGCCGACACCAGCCGATGTCAAGCCCGTGACGACGGGGGAGCAGGAGCTCCCAACCGCTCCCGTGACTCCGGCAGCACCGCCGACGGTCTCGCGCTCTGCCAGGTATCGCACGCGTGCCGGGACTAGGAATGCAGCACGGGCCGTGCGTCAGACCAGCATGCCTGCCGCGTACGGTGGTCGGCCTGCATCCAGTCGCTGGACAGGGGTGAGTTGGTGCCCACGGGGCCGAAAGTGGGGGGTTAAGATGGTGTGCGGCCTAGGCACTGGTCAGCAGATCAGGCTGGGTGCGTATAATGTGGAGCTCGATGCGGCGTATGCGTATGTTGCGGCGACATTTGTGATCAGGCGTAATGACCACATCCAGCACACGAAGGAGCTGTCGGACGTGAAGAAGGCATCCCTGATCGGGTGTGTTCGCGACGACGTGCGTCATCTGGTCAAGGCACGGATGTGGTGGAGGTGGCGTCAGTGGAGGACAGCAATGGCAGAGCTAGGCATTGCTCCTAGTACTCCCTTCCCCCTCGAAAACAATGGCGCTCGGTCGCCGGACAACAGCACTGGTGATGGCGACGTGGAAGGCAGGATGGTCCATGATGTGGAGGCGGTGGACGAGTAGGCGCAATTGACTGAAAAAATGGGTATATATAGTGCCATGGCGGCATGAGCTGTGCCGTCAAGGAAACTGGGCGAGGCTGATTGCTACACGGATGGCGGTGCCTAGGTCGTTGGACCTGTACAGGAAGCTTTGTACTATGTGTGAACACCTTCTGATGCTAGATGTAGTTCTATCCCCTGGTGTGAAAGAGTGCGTACTGCATTGATGTCGCAATGTGGATGTCTTGTAGTGGCGCATAATGAATATCCTCCAATGTCTGATTACATATGCACCTCGCGGATGACCCTTACTAGTTTAACAAAAGGTGTAGCAGATGTTGTTATGGTGCTGCCATGTTGGGTAACAAATGACTCGACTGTATAACGAGATATGTGGATAACTTTGCGTCATGGTGTCGCCATGTGGACAAAAGCTGCCAGATGACGGACGCAGTATGACCGACAAGTGATTGCCACGTGTAATGGGGGGGTACAGCACAGACGTGCCCTTGGGTTGGACGTAGAATGCGTAAGTAGTGACCAATATGTAAGCCAGACTCATTCTTGCCCACAACTGTGTTCACGATGGACAGTTTCACAGTGTCGTCACGTGAGGGCAGGAGTCAGCGCGTGTCACAACCGCCTGCCTACCTACGGAACTCTTACCTTCTGCCTGGGAATGTTAGGCGTAAGGTGACGAAGAAGCCTCGTCTGGATGTTTCGAAACATGCCACCGAGCAGCAAGCAAGGGGTCCTCCCTCGCCGCCACGTGAGTGACCAACGTTTCGCCCTGCTAATGCGTCTGATGCTTCGTCCATTCTACACCGGCTTGTGACATTCATGCACAGTATGCTCGTATGTGCTTTGCGCTTGTCACTTAACTCCGTGGTTTGTTTCCTGGTTTGAGATGCAGCCGTGACACCATCTCATGGGACTCGCACGGACTCGCGTATGTCACATGGGAGCACTTCAGAGGGTAGTTCCTCCTCTGCCCAGTCCAGCCGGCAGGTTGACGAGGCCGCTGCATCCAGCGGGAAGGCGGGTCGCAGGCGCAAGCGTCCCGTTCAAGACGTCATCGAGGGCTCTGCACAAGTGGAGGGGGAACCTGACGCACCCCCGGCGCCATCATCGGACGACGATCCAAACGAGGCTCTCCCAAGTCGTAACCCACGCCGCACTCAGGATGAAGATGGTCCTGAAGCGGACAACAATGCTGAGGCCGACGCAGAAGGGGACGACGCCGGCACGTGAGGTGCTCCTAATGACGCACCAGTCACGCGCGAGGAGCTGCATAGCATGAGGGAGCTCCATGAAGCCACGGCACGTGCGATTGCAAGGCTGGAGACGGCATTCCTTGCGAAACCAAAGGAATACGGCAACAATAAGAAGAGGAGGAGGCGAAAGCGCGGCTCCGGCAAGGGAAAGCGCCGGAAGGCGCGGAGGGCACGCTCGGCATCTGACACGGCGTCCGATGAGGAGGGGGACTTCGATGACGAGGACGAGGGCCACCTTCGACACTCCACATCTGCCATTATGCAAGAGGCGCTCGACCTCCTCCCGGCCGACAAACCCTGGAAGGTAAGACTCGAGTGTTGTAGGGTCGCATATTGGATGGATTGTGCCGTACACAGAGTGGAACATGCGTGGTGACTGATGACGTAATGCGTGGTCTTACATTGCAGGAGGTTTGTGAGCAGGCCCGCACCGAGCTGTTCATTAGGCGCTCCAACTCGCAGCTGACGTTCTACCCCAGCAACGCAGCCAAGACATGGGCCATCTGCGCTGTCGTGGATAACCTGACTGAGAGCTATGCAAGCGTTGCTCTCGCTGTGTGCAAGGCACGCCGTGTCGAAATATATTTGTCATGTTTTATAACTGCTTGTAGTTGTAGTTAGTGTAGTTATTTAAACTGTTGTTGGTGGTGCACCTTATTTGGTTTCTATGCTATATGTACCCTTGAACCTATAGTGAAACCATCACTTTTCACCTTTACAACTTTCTCGACTCTCCTCCCTAGGCAAAACCCACTCGATACCTAAGTTGGGCCTAGGCTTCTAAGCCTAGGCCCTAGTTACTACTCATTGCTCACTCTCGCTTATTTTAACACGCCGGATCGACCTGAACAGGTCGTTCAGCGACTGGAAGACTGGTGCGGCAGGAAGAGTTCGCGACATCTCGCTGCCTAAGATTGGACTGTTTCGACACGACCGAGACATGAAGAGTCCCTGGGCGACACGGGCGAGGCGCACCCTGTCCTGAATCCGAGATAGGGTCGGCCTTGGAGACGTGCCTGCGGGTAAGGACGAGAGTGCATTGCACATGCAGAGGAAACCGTTTTTAAATGTGCACTATGTGTGTGCGCGTTGTTGCAGGTAAGCTGGCTCTCTCTCGGTGGAGTTGCGACCGTGACGGGATGCCGTTCGCGTCTGGGGCGTTTACAGCATGCGCACGGGCGGTGTTCAAGCCAAGGATGGTGAACGGGACCGTGACACTGAAGCTCTATCACGTGGCATGGCTGGAGCACGTGGTACGCATAAGCCTTGCAACTTTACATCACTTAAAGTACCAGGGAGAGTGTCCTCACGTGCGCGGGTATGTGGTTTGCCGTGCGCAGGTGTCAGATGCAGTCATGCACTGGGTGTCAGAACATATAGCTTGTGCTTATTGTGTAGGCTATAGTGGGGTAGCCCATAAGGGGTACAACCCAATTAGGGTTAGTACTTGTACTCAGTTCATTCATAGTTCATTGATTCTCGTTTCAATCTTCTCATGGTATCGAGCAAGTTCCCTCGTGGGAACTGTGCCTAGGGCCCACCAACTCGAAATATATATTTTTTCCTGCCCGGAGCGCGCGCACCCCGAGTCGCGCTCCCCTTTCCTAGCTGCGCCCCGGCCCCGTCGCCCTACCTGCGCCCTGGCCCCGTCGCCCTACCTGCGCCTCGGCCCCGTCGCCCTACCTGCGCCCCGGCCCCGTCGCCCTACCTGCGCCCCGGCCCCGTCGCCCTACCTGCGACCCCGACCCCGACGCCCCCCCCCCCTTGCGACCCCGGCCTCGTCGCCCTACTTGCGGCCCGGCCCCGGCCCCGTCACCCTACCTGCGCACCGGCCCCGTCGCCCTACCGTCGACCCGGCCCCGTCGCCCTACCTACGACCCGGCCTCGGCCCCGTCGCCCTACCTAAGACCCGGCCCCGGCCCCGTAGCCCTACCTGCGCACCGGCCCCGTCGCCCTACCTTTGACCCGGCCCCGTCGCCCTACCTACGGCACGGCCCCGGCCCCGTCGCCCTACCTACCGCCCGACCCCGGCCCCGTCGCCATACCTACGACCCGGCCCCGGCCCCGTCGCCCTACCTACGGCCTGGCCCCGGCCCCGTCGCCTTACCTTCGACCCGGCCCCGCCGCCCTACTTACGGCCCCGCCCGCACGCCTCCGCAGCCGAGCCGCCCGCGCCGCTACGCCGCCCGAGCCGCTCGAGCCGCCCGAGCCGCCCGAGCCGCCCGAGCCGCCCGCGCCGCCCGAGCCGCCCGAGCCGCCCAAGCCGCCCGAGCCGCCTGAGCAGCTGAGGAGCCAAGCCGCTGGTGCCGCCGAGCTGCAGTTGCTGCTGAGCCGCCCGAGCTGCCCGAACCGCCCTGTCTGGTGAGCGCCGCGCCTCTGTCATCGCAGTGCCCCTGCTCTACAGTTAGCGCTGCTAGTCTACTACTGACATGGCTACCCCCAGTGTTCTCACTTTTGACGCTGAGGGTCGGGCCATTGACTCTGACGTCTGGGTAGATGACCTGCAGCTTTTCCTACAGTGCGATAGGGCAGACGGTCTCTCCCTCTTTGACCTCACCTCTGGTGCTTCCCCTGCCCCTGCTGCCGATGCCGACGCCACCGTTCGCTCACAGTGGGCCACTCGCGATGCTGCTGCACGTCTTGCTGTGCGTCGCCACCTCCCTACCACTGAGCGCGCGCACTTTAGTCAGTACAAGAGTGCTCATACCTTGTACAACGCTGTAGTTGCGCGCTACTCTTCCCCTGCCACTGCTGCACTGAGCCGCCTAATGCTACCGTACCTCTTCCCTGACCTTGCTGCCTTTCCCACAGTCGCTGACCTCATTA
The DNA here is from genome assembly GCA_948144175.1 of Closterium sp. NIES-65. Classification (NCBI taxonomy): domain Eukaryota; kingdom Viridiplantae; phylum Streptophyta; class Zygnematophyceae; order Desmidiales; family Closteriaceae; genus Closterium; species Closterium sp. NIES-65. Next base: position 93,733 of record CANXME010002125.1, read on the forward strand.
CGCACCTCCGCACTAGTGATACTCGCTACCGCGCTGCGCTTCCTGCTGACTTCTGCGCCAAGAACCCCCCCCCCCCATGTACATCACTCTCTACTACTTAGTCACTCGCCTCCCTGACTCCCTTCGCGTAGTCAGGGACCACTTCCTCTCAGTCTGTCCCACCACTCTCACTGTTGACCTCCTCGAGAAGTCCCTCCTAGCGGCCGAGAAGAGCATAGTCGCTGTAGGGGCCTCTCGTGGTGACCCGCGCACCCACATCTTTGAGGGGTGTTCCCCCTCCCCCCTTCTGCCCTCCGTTGCCTCTACTGCTGCGGCCGACCTCCTTGGTCTTGAGTCGGTCGGTGCGGCGTCTACCCCTAGCGGGAGACGCCGCTCTGGCAAGGGCAAGGGGGGCAGGGGCGCTGGAGGAGCGAGCGGGGGCGGTGGAGGTGGAGGTGGAGGCGGCGGGGGGAGTGGGGGTGGTGGTGGGAGTGGAGGTGGGGGTGGAGGTGCCGGTGGCGGCAGTGGAGGCGGAGGCGGCAGCGGCAGTGGCGGTGGGAGCGGAGGTGGCGGAGGTGGTGGCGGTGGAGGAGGCGGCGGAGGCGGCGGTAGTAGCGGGGGCGGCGGAGGCGGCGGATGCGGCGGGGGTGGCGGTGGAGCTGGTCGCGGGTCTACGCAGAGGAGTGGCTCCGGTGGTGGTCCGCGCCAGCAGCAGCAGCGCGGTCGTGAGACCCTGTCCCCTCAGCAGCTCCGTGAGTGGTACACTGCACGCCAGCGGGGTGGGGGTTTTGGTCCGTGCACCTACGTCCTGCGCACCGGTGACCCTGCGGGTGAGCTCTGTGGGGGTGCGCACCCCACCCAGCGCTGCTTTGGCCGCTTGACGGACGCGTGGCGTCACCAGTTCCCGGAGGCCACAGAGTTCCCTCGCTGGGGCGAGCTGTCTAGGGCGGGAGTTGCCATCTATGATCTTGATTTTGATGCTATCCTTTCTGCCATGTATGCTGTGTCTATTAGTGATGAGAGTGACTGTTACCGGTGTTTCCCGCCTGATCCGGGCATTGAGACTGCTGCTCTAGGTACTGGTGAGGCTGCTGCCCTAGGTACTTGCGACGCTGCTGCTCTAGGTGCTAGTGCGTCTGCGCTCTCAGGCACTGCTGAGTCTGCGCTCTCAGGTACTGCGTCGGCTTCGGCCTCCCTCACCTTCACCCTTGACTCTGGGGCTTCTCGCTCCTTCTTTCGGGACCGCACCACACTCACGCCGCTTAGTCGGCCTGTTGCGGTGTCTCTGGCTGACCCCTCTGGGGGTCCTGTCCTGTCTCACTTCTCCACTGTCCTCCCGTGTCCGGCGGCTCCCTCGGGCACCCTGTCTGGTCTCTACCTCCCCTCGTTCTCTACGAACCTGGTGAGTGGTGCTGACCTACAGGATGGGGGAGTACACCAGTTCACTCCTGCGCGTCAGCGGGTGACGCACTGCACAGAGGCTAGCACAGGCCGACACCTGGCCACGTTTACCCGTCGGCCGGGGTCGAGCCTGTACACACTGACCACTGCGTCTCCTCCGGTTGCTGCGTCTGGTAGGGTAGCTGCGTCGGGTCAGGTGTTTGCTGCAGCGTCCAGGTCTGGTCCTGAGTCTGCCCCCTGTTCGTGTCGTCTCCTGTCTCACGAGACTCTCCTCTGGCACCACCGCCTTGGTCATCCCTCTCTACTTTGGCTCAGAGGCATGGCCTCCCGTCTTCTTGTTTCTGGTCTCCCCCGGTCCCTTCCTCCCCTTCCTCAGGGCCTTGGCCCTACCTGTGTCCCCTGTGTCGAGGGGCGCCAGCGGGCTGCCCCTCACTCCTCCCAGTTTCCTCCGACAGCGGCCCCGTTGCAGACGCTTCACATGGACGTGTGGGGCCCAGCCCGCGTCCGTGGACAGGGTCACGAGCGCTACTTCCTGCTCGTTGTTGACGACTACTCGCGTTACACCACAGTCTTCCCCTTGCGCAGCAAGGGTGATGTCACTGAGGTGCTGATCGACTGGATCCGCGCAGCTCGTCTCCAGCTCAGGCAGAGCTTTGGCTCGGACTTTCCTGTTCTGCGTCTGCACTCGGAAAGAGGCGGAGAGTTTTCTTCTGGCCTTCTGAGAGCCTACTGTCGCGCACGAGGAATCCGTCAGACCTTCACGCTTCCGGACTCCCTGCAGCAAAATGGGATTGCTGAGCGCCGCATTGGCATGGTCATGGACGTAGCTCGTACGTCTATGATGCATGCGGCTGCTCCCCATTTTCTGTGGCCGTTTGCGGTGAGGTACGCGGTGCATCAGATCAACCTACACCCCAGGGTCTCCAGGCGGGAGACCTCCCCAGCCTTGCTGTGGACGGGGAAGGTTGGCGATGCGTCGGCGTTCCGGGTCTGGGGATCTCGGGCGTTTGTCCGCGACTTATCTGCGGACAAGCTGTCCCCTCGTGCTGCTCCTTGCGTCTTCTTGGGGTTCCCCCCTGACGCGCCTGGGTGGCAGTTCTACCACCCCACCTCTCGCCGTGTTCTGTCCTCCCAGGACGTCACGTTTGACGAGTCGGTCCCCTACTACCGCCTCTTCCCCTACCGCACTCCGTCCCTCCCCCCGCCGCCGCTCTTCCTTGTACCAGGTCCCCCTCCGGTAGACCCCCTCCCCCCTCAGGGTCCGTCCCCTTCGGGTGTGTCCCAGGTAGACGCAGTCGAGCCTATCGAGGTCACTGGTGACTCTGGTGCTGCTGAGGGTGCTGAGCCTGGGGGTGCTGAGTCTGGGGGTGCTGAGCCTGGGGGTGCAGAGCCTGGGGGTGCTGCGACTGGGGGTGCTGAGCCTGGGGGTGATGAGCCTGGGTGTACTAACACTAGGGGTGCTGAGCCTGGGGGTGCTGCGTCTGGGGGTGCTGCGCATGGGAATGCTGAGCCTGGGGGTGCTGAGCCTAGGGGTGCTGAGCCTGGGGGTGCTGAGCCTCGCGGTGCTAAGCCTGGCGGTGCTGAGCCTGGGTGTGATGAGCCTAGGGGTGCTGAGGCTGGAGATTCTCCGTGTGCTTCGTCTCTGCGGGAGCCACTCTCTCCACGGGAGCTGCGCGAGTGGTTTGCCCGGCGCTGGAGGCGTGTTGCTGGTGCTGGAGGTTCTTCGGCTACTGGGGGTGCTGCTGTCGCGGGTCCCGGCCGTGCTCATACTGGGAGTACTGGAGCTGCTGGGCCTGCGGGTTTGACTGGAGCTGGTGCTGCTGAGGGTGTTGGAGCTGAGACTACTGCTGGCGGGTACTACTGGCGCTGCTGGTGGTGCAGCTGGAGCGGGTGCTCCTGCTGGGGGTACTGGTGCTGTACCTGATGTGTCTGGTGTCACCGTGCGGCCTCGACCGTACTTCGTTCCACTCCTGCAGCAGGTTCTTGGTCTTCCGCCTTCTACTGGCCCTCCTCCTTCTTTAGAGTGTCCACAGCCAGTCCCGTCACAGTTACAGTTGCAGCCTACCTCCCCTTTTCCTGCTCCTTCTCCCTACACTGGTCCTACTGGAGGTCTTACTGAGCGTCATGAGCCTGCGTCTCGCCCTGCGTCGCCTGTCTGTGCTGCTCGCGCTAGTGGTCGTGGTTCGCGTCAGCGTCCTCCTCCTGTCCCTGGCACGCACAGGATGTCTCTGCGTCCGTCCACTGCTCCTTTGCGTGCCCCTTTGCCTTCTCCTCCTGAGTCCTCTCTTCCTGCACTTGCCGACCCGGAGTCGGACTCTCTTCGTGCTGCCAGTCCTACTGTCACGCGTCTCCTGGCTACTGTCGTCACTGACCCTTCTTTCGAGTCCACTGCTGCGTCTGCCCTAGTTGCTGAGCTCGTCGACTTTGCTGCTCGCTGTCGCCTAGACTACGCTGCTAGTCTTGTCGCTGAGTCTCAATCTTTCTGTCCTCCGTCCGTCGAGGGTGAGTGTGCCCTTGGCACGGACGTCCTTGAGGACAGGCAGGAGGAGTTCCAGTGCTTGGCCGCTGCTTCACCTCATCTCGTGTCCGTACTGCTTACCCCTGAGGGAGACCCGGATGCACTTGACATCCCGACTCCGCGCTCTTACGCGGAGGCGATAGAGGGTCCCTACTCGTCTCAGTGGCATGCAGCTATGGATGCAGAGATGGCTTCCTGGAAGTCCACAGGCACCTACGTTGACGCTGTCCCCCCTCTTGGGGCGAACATCGTCAATGGCATGTGGATTTTTAGGGTGAAGCGGCCGCCGGGTTCTCCGCATATCTTCAAGGCGCGTTACGTGGCTCGTGGCTTCAGTCAGCGGCAGGGAGTTGACTACTTTCAGACCTTCTCTCCCACCCCGAAGATGACCACTCTTCGGGTACTGCTGCACGTTGCTGCTCACCGTGACTACGAGCTGCACTCTCTCGACTTCAGCACAGCTTTCTTTCGTGACTATGAGCTGCACTCTCTCGACTTCAGCACAGCTTTCTTGTAGGGCAGCCTGCACGAGGAGATCTGGCTGCGCCGCCCACCTGGCTTCACTGGGTCTTTCCCTCCTGGTACCCAGTGGAGTCTCCGGCGTCCAGTCTACGGTCTCCGCCAGGCGCCACGTGAGTGGCACGACACACTGAGGACTACGCTTGCGGCTCTTGGGTTTGCTCCTTCTACTGCCGACCCGTCGCTGTTTCTGCGTACCGACACTTCTCTGCCGCCGTTCTACATCCTCGTGTACGTCAACGACTTGGTCTTTGCCACAGCTGACACTGCTGGACTCGCCTATGTGAAGTCCGAGCTACAGAAGAGACACACGTGCACAGACCTGGGTGAACTACGCAGCTACCTTGGCTTGCAGATCACCCGGGACAGAGCACGCCGCACCATTACCCTGACTCAGTCACACATGGTGCAGCAGGTCCTTCAGCGCTTCGGCTTCACGTACTCCTCGCCTCAGGCCACTACTCTGTCTACTCGCCACTCGCTCTCAGCTGTGCCTTCGGATGAGTCCGTAGAGTCGAGTGGCCCGTATCCAGAGCTTGTTGGCTGCCTCATGTACCTGATGACCTGCACACGACCTGACCTTGCATACCCTCTTAGCATTCTCGCACGCTATGTTGCTCCTAAGAGACACCGACCAGAGCACATGGCTGCAGCGAAGAGGGTGTTGCGCTACTTGTGCAGTACGTCGGGCTTGTGCTTGGAGGGCGGTGTCCAGTAGTCCTCACTGGGCACGCGGACGCTTCTTGGGCTGACGACCAGGCTACGCAGCGGTCGTCACAGGGTTACACCTTCAGTCTTGGTTCCGGCTCTGTTTCGTGGCGGGCTACTCGCTCGTCTTCTGTTCTCGGCTCCAGTTGTGAGGCTGAGCCTACGCCGGGGCCATGGCTGCACAGGAGCTTCGCTGGCTCACCTACCTGCTGACCGACCTTGGAGAGTCGCCTTGTTCTCCTCCAGTCCTGTACGTAGACAACAAGGCCATGCTGGCCTTGTGTCGAGAGCAGAGACTGGAGCACAGAACAAAGCACATTGCTCTTCGCTACTTCCTTGCTCGTGAGCTACAGCAGCGTGGTCAGTTGCGGCTTGCGTACGTGGCCTCTGAGGCCAACACTGCTGATGTCTTCACCAAGGCACTTGCGCCTTGTGATCATAAGCGCTTCTGCACCCAGCTGGGTCTTGTAGTTGTCTTGCCTCACTTGCTCACCTCTTGACCTTGCTTGTACTGTTACATATATATATATACCTCGCATCAGCACAATCTCGTAGCAAGCACAGATATGGGTTGTTCAATAGGTCGTACATGGTTCGTGCGTTACACTTCGTTGGAGTGGTCTTTATATTGATTAGGGACGCGGAAGTAATGATGAAACCATCCAAAACATACTATCCTTTGTTTTTTCTGCGCTTCTCAGAGAAAGCTAGTTGTAACAATGATTGTCGCGGCAAGAGGAGAGTATTCTCAACGACATTTCATTAGCGGCGAATCAGCTTGGTGTGAGTGGTGAGAGACGGTGTGCGTGCTGACTGGATAGTATGGGAGTCATAAAAGATGAGGCTGGTGAACGTCCGAGTACAGGGTCAACGTCGCAAGTTCTTTAAAAAAAAAAAAAAAAAACTGTAGATGACCTTGAACTGGCTACAATGCCACGAGCCGTGAAAAGGAAATTAGTGTGACGTTACGCGAGATTAGGCAACACACGTTAAAACTTACATGGGTAGACATTCAAGAGCAATGTTTTGCAGAAAGTCACCCTACAACAGGAGGTGAGATACGTTGAAGGTCACAAGTTGTACAAGGTGATTGAAGCGTTACCTACGTTCTCACCACTTGCTTTGGTCGTAGATGAAATTGGCCAGAGCTTCACCAAGAAAAAAGTACAGCAATAGTACAATGGCATGACAAAGTCAATATAGGAAGAATATGGTGCAACACACCTAGCAACCTAACAAGATGACTTCCAGGACAACATGAAAGCAGCTTGCCAAACCCGCAGGAAGGCGGCATGCCAACGCTGTAGCAAGGCGGCTTGCAAGCGTTGCACCAAGGCGGCCTGCCAGCACTGCAGACGCAGGTGAACAGATGCGCATATGTGCGTCACCTACCAAGTAGGTGTAGGTCAGCACAGCTGACGGTTGCGTGCACGTTGTGCATGTAAAGCGTATTGTGCAGGTGCCAGGTTGTAGAGCACGTGATGCTCGTTCCGCAGGTCGATGCGTTCCAAAACCGCATGGGTCGGAATTCGCTCACTTGAGAAGTTTCGTTGACCAAATACTTGGTCGAACAAACGAGGCCGCTCACCCAACGTCGACGCCGTTCGGTCGACGCACGTAGTTTAGTGCCATGTCGACGACCAGCTTTGGCAACCGCCGAGGCTCGACGCCGTCCGACGACTTGACTTCATCGACCGGCGTCTGGTCATCGCCGCCCTGGTCGACGATTAAGCCTAGCCAGCTGCACACCCTGCGCACAGGTCAGCGATGTCAGGTTCGCCCAAGCGAGGGCGGCGCCTAATATTTTCAACAAAGATGGCAGCAGGAATTGCTCTTGCAGCAATTGCCACTACTTATGTTGAGCAAGCTACAGAGACACACCTGGTGTTGGTGCTGCAGGGTGACATTAGGATGCAACCCATGTGAGTTTTTGCAGTGCAATGTGTCTAGAAAATGAGCTTGTATGGTGAGCACACTGCATATACGCTGCCATACCTTTATGAGATATCAAGATCGAGTGGCAATTGATGTGACAAGAGGCTTTACACATACTACCGTACAGGTGATTGCAGGTCTGCAGTTGTACCACTAGCCTGCAATGCGCTCGAATATCGCCACAATGACATTTACACCACTCCCCTGTGCTGGGCGTGATCCCACACTCAGTTGCATCGCACTCCTATGCGCCACACAACGTTAACTTGCACTGCATCCACCAGCCCCGCACGCAACAGTGCCACATTCACATGCACCACACACACCTGCCCCGCGTCACTCATCTCCCATCACCTCTCCCCACCACTTGTTGCTCTCCCGTTTCTGTCTGAGGACACCAAGACAATGTCGGCTTGCAGGACGTTCGTATTCAACTCACTTTTTGGGTGATTCAAAGTGCTCAACTTATCAGTCACCCTTTAAGGTGCCTACCACCCCAATGCAGGCTGAAGGGTGGCTAAATTCATGTGCTAATGGGTGAGGATAAGGGGAGGCTGCGAGAAGAGTAGAAGACGTACCATAGAGGGCGAGGTAATAAGTGGAGGATCCCAATATGGGAAGAGAAGGACGATGGGAGGCTAAACTTCCCACAATGAGAAGAAATAAGGTGAGGCAAAGGGGAGGCTGAACTGACCATGGTGAGTGGGTAACAGGTTTGGCTGAGGGGAAGCTAAATCCCCCCTCATGAGTGAGCAATATGTGTGAGTGAGCAAGGTGTGTGTGAGTGAGCAAGGTGTGTATTTGAGCAAGATGTGTGATTGAGCAAGGTGTGTGAGTGACCAAAGTGTATGAGTGATCAAGGTGTGTGAGTGATCAAGGTGTGTGAATGAGCAAGGTGTGTGAGTGTGCAAGGTGTGTGAGTTTTCAAGGTGCGTGAGTTCTCAAGGTGTGCGAGTGTGCAAGGCGTGTTGTGAGCAAGGTGTGTGAGTTTTCAAGGTGCGTGAGCTCTCAAGGTGTGTGAGTGATCAAGGTGTGTAGTGATCAAGGTGTGTGAGTGATCAAGGTGTGTGAGTGATCAAGGTGTGTGAGTGATCAAGGTGTGTGAGGGAGAGTATATCGTGGGTGAGGATGGTTAATCTGTGTGCAAGGGGCAACATGTGTGCATTAGGTGCGAGTGAGGCCGGCTTGTGATTGAGCAAGGTGTGTAAGCCAGTGATGCAGTTAGTGATTTTGCGAGGGTCACAAGTGGGTATTTGAGCAGTTGGGAGTGAAGGGATTAAAAGGGAGCTGAGGGATAGGTGCAATGGTCGTTATGGTGGAGTGGAGAACGGAAAGATGGTAAGAGCCACTCAGGGTGAGTGAAAAATTGGGAATAAGTGAGTTTCGAGAGTTAGTGGCTGTAGCTTGTGCTATGAGAGAATGTGTGGCAGGAGCATGTGGCTCGAATCACTTACCAAACCACGGCGGAATATGCAAGGGTGGCTTCTCTTGTGGTGCAAGAATTCACTACGAAGGCATGGGTACAGATTGCATTGCAGCTTCGCTTTGGAGGGGTGGGAGGAGTAAGAGGGAATGAGAACAGAGAAATGGATATATGTGGAACGGAATGGAAAGGCGCTGATTAGAACTCAGCAAAGGGAGGAAAAGGGCAAAAAGGGAAACCGGCGATCGGCTTACTTGACGCAACAAGGGGGTAGGGAAGGAGGGGAGATAGAGGCAAGGGATGAGAGGAGAGGAGAGGAGAGGAGAGGAGAGGAGAGGAGAGGAGAGTTGAAGAGAGGAGAGGAGAGGAGAGGAGTGGAGAGGAGAGGGCCAGGAGAAAAGGAGCGAGAGGAACTTGTGTGAGTGAGTCGTGGAAGATGCGTGTGAGTGATATGTGACCAATGCGAAGGAGGTTGACAGGAGAGGGAGAGCGGCAATAGTATGAGAGCGATGGGAATGACTGCGGGCCGGAATGGAGAGCGGGACGAGATTTAGTGTGGGAAGGGATTGAGTGCGGGACAGAATTGAGTGCGGACGGGATTAGGTGTGGGAGGGATTGAGTGCGGGATGCGGAGAGCCACTCTACAACGGGATGTGGACTACGTTGAAGGACACGGGTTGTACGAGTGATCATTAGTGATAATCAGCGACCGCGACACGAAGTTCACGAGAAATTTCAGGAAAAACCTCTGGGAACAGTTCAACACGCATCTACAGTCCAGTTCATCAAATCACCCCGAGACCGACGGAAAGACGGAACGAACGAATCAGACCATGGAGTAGATGATTTGCTCTACATACGGCGACCCCACGGCATGGAGCAGCAACTACAGTTGATCGAGTTCGCTTACAACAACGCCGCATCGGCTACGGAAAATTGTCAACGTTCTACATGAAATATGAACAGAACCCCACAACGCACATGACACCAAACCCACTCAACTCGACACGACGTGCTCAACAGGCCACCAAAATACTGCAAGCTGCCTGGACCCGCGCAGCAGAGGCAATGAAAAAGGCCAACACCATCGCAAAAAAATATGTTGATTGCCACAACCACCCCGTCACATACCGGACATGAGTCTTTGTACTACTCGCCGTACCAAAATTACGACCCCGATGTTGTGGCCCGTTCCAAATCAGCCAAACGATCACTCCCGTCACAGCCCATCTCCTACTACCTGCCGCCAGGTACATCAGCCCCTCGTTCTATGTCAGTCTCCTTCGACCATACGTCAGACCACCGGCAAGTTGCCACTACAACTACCGCTATCAATGACTTGCCCGTCATCTGAGCCGATCATAGAAGTAGAGAAAGTCCTTAACCATTGGATCTGACACCCTTGAAGATATCAGAGGATTGGATTCCTTGTCCGCTGGAAAGATCGCACGCCAACTGAAGACAGTTGGGTGCTCCTAGGCAGCATGAAAAAACACCCTGTCCTCAAGGAGTATTCCAGAAGTTGGGAGTTCTGTGACGTTCAAGCATTAACTTAGTGGAGCTTCCTGAGGAGGGTTCCAAGATTCCGTGTTGCGCACCGATATAACGTTCAACACTTGACCGTTCTTCGCCGGTTACTGATGAACAATGTTCGCCACTTCGCATCTTTATTATTACCAAACCGCGCACTGCTGTTCTTGGCCGAGTCGGCGTACGCTTCGGGACTAGCCCGAGCCTAGCTGCGAGCATGGCACTAGCTAGCTTGGAAGGCCGTGTTACTGTTTGCATGTTTCGCTATAAATGTTCGTTTATGCCTTCGCTCACATGATTGATCCTTTGCCCCTTAGTACGATACAATCTTTGCTCGCTTCATGAATTGCACTCATAACAACAAGCCACTTTTCAGAGCAGTGATTGATAGGACATACGGCCGATGACAACATTAATGGTCCAAACCCATGCATAATATAACACCACTTTTTAGGTGGAATATATACCGTACTATTCAAGCCTGCATGGACACCTTGCTTGTTTGGTAGCAGGCACTATTGCTACGCTGTGTTGTTCCCTTGTGCAGCAAGCACGAAGTCAAGCCCCATATTTACTCTGCCGATCACACCGCGGCGCTATCTGATTCTCATAATGCAGGGCATGTGTGACAATGCCCCAAGTTTGGCTGGATCATACTGTAACGTAAACATATGGCCGAGAGCCATACCTGTAACATTCCAACGGCACCATGCTGTACAAACACTAGTTGCACCCTAAAACCCTAAACTTGGTATGAACAGATAACTCGGGACACAACCCAGCCCTTCTATTACTGGGACGACGTCTGCAAAAATCCAATGGTTCTAGTGGTCGTGTGCAGGGTTCTCGCTAGGTTTAGGGCCTGTCTGACAGTACCCTCAAAAACATTTTCCCCGTCTTAGGCTTTGACGACGAAATTTTTGTGGTCTGCAGTATAAGCTGAAATATTTTTCCTAGTCTGATAAACTAGACGAAAAAAAAAAAACCAAGTCAGCCTACAGCGAGGCTGCACAAGGCAGTTACAGAGCTGTATAAGACACGCGTAATGAATGCGCGTGCAGTTACAAGGCAGCAATCGGCTGTACCTGTGGTGGTCCTGTCCTCTGGTCAACTGGGCCTATGGCCTAGTGGGTCAAGTTGTCGGTTTCAGACGAAACCGAACTCGCTATCTGTATCCTCAGATAAAAAATTCTACACGTCTGAAAAAATCATACGAACTTAAAAGTCAAATCTTGCTGATCAGATGAGAACAAACACAAAATCTTAGGATTAAGATGAATACAAAAAAACCAGTCTTAAACGCAGACCATCAGACCAAATTGGTCTGATAACGAGAACCCTGGTCGTGTGAATATAGTAGGGCTGACCTGGCCTAGTTGAACGTCATTACCTGCCGAACCTTCTCCAACATGTCAAGACAATCTGTCAAGAGCTCGTGTGGGAGTGGCTTGTGAAGCAGCCTGAGTGAGCCAGTTTATGGAAGGGGTGTGAGCGTGTGGGTGTTGGAGGGGGAGCTACCGCTGCAGTGAAGGCCACTGCCGGAGGGAGTGGTGGAAGTGCGGTGGGAGTGAGTGCTATTACCCGAGCAAATGTTGGAAGTACATTTGGTTGAGGTGGACGGTCAGCAGGTGGGCGGCCAGCAGGTGGGCGGCCAGCCAAGAGTGAGTTTGTGTAAGGGGTGTGAGTGTGCGAGTGTTCGAACGACTACTGCTGCTGGAATGACTGCTACTGCTGGAGTGAGTGCTAGCGTCTGAGTGAGTGGTGGAAGTGCGGTGGGGTTGAGTAGCTACCATCCCAGTGATTGCTACTGCCCATGGGAGCGGTGGAAGTGCATGTGGGAGAGGTGGGCGGCGAGCAGGTGGGTGCTGAAGGAATGAGTGTTGGACTGAGTGCTAGCGTCGGAGGGAGCGGTGGAAGTGCATGTGGGAGAGGTGGGCGGCGAGCAGGTGGGCATCCACTGGCTTCTGCAGCACACCGTCAAACCCCCCCTCTGCACACCTCTGCACCACTCCGCGATCCACGTCGGCTGTCAGAGCCACTATGGGCACCCGCAGAGAGACAGACCACCCAGCAGGGGCAGCAGCAGGGTTTGAAGCTTCTAGGGGAGGGACGGGCAGAGCAGAAGGGGTTTGATGATGCCTCTGCTGCTGCAACTGCTGTGCTCGTGAAATGGCTTCAAACTCCACTCTCCTCTCGAGGTCCCGTATGGCTGCTGCTGTTGCGAAGCTGGCAAGGCAAGGAGGCATGGACCGGAAGGGAGGAACGGAGCAGGTTTGCATTACGTCAAGTGAAGAAGGATTAGGTTTGCAATGAAGCAGGTTTCACAGGAAAAAAACGTTCCCCACTCAGGTTCACCACTCAGGTTCACCACTCAGGTTCACCACTCAGGTTCACCACTCAGGTTCACCACTCAGGTTCAGGACTCAGGTTCGGGAATCATCCACATCGATGGCTCACTCACCCACATTCACGAGGCAACCATTCCATGCTCACCGCTCACCACCGCTCATGACTACTCACCCGTCCATGCCCGGCATCTGCAGGTCCATGAGAACCAAGTCGAACGCATGCTGCAGGGACACATCCTCCTGCTGCTCTCTCCCCTCCTGCTGCTCTCTTGCCTCCTGCTTCCCACTCGCCCCCTCCTCCCCTCTCCCCTCCTCCTGACCTCCACCTCCCTCCACCCCAGCAGCGATCAACTCTATCGCCTGCTCCCCACGGGAGGCGGTGGTGACTCGGGCGCCCCAGTTGGCGAGGGAGCGGCGGGCCACGAGGAGATTTACAGGCGTGTCGTCAACCACTAGCACTCGCAGCCCGCCCACCCACGCCCGCGTCACCGCCTCATCTGCCGCCGCCGTTCGCAGGCCGGTAGCTGTGGCAGTGGTTTCGGCTGCTGCTGAAGACGAGTATCGCCGAAGCCTTCTGCTTGCTCTCCCATTTGAAGCACTCTGTACTTCTCTTCCCTCGAAAACTGCTGAGCCTTCTCCTGCACTGCCCACCCTCGCCAGTGCCACTAGTGATCGCTCATGTTGCTGCTGTGGCTGCTGCTGCGGTTTCTGTGGCTGCAACTGCTGCTGCTGGTTCAGGTTATCTTGGACCACCTGGAAATTCTCCTGGCAGTGCTGCGGAAGCAGATTCGTCTCTTCACACTGCTCCATTGGTTCCGAACTGTGATTCTGCGTACCGCTGCCAACACCGGAACAAATTCCGAAGCCTGTTTCCTGCCAACAAGCACTGCTGGAACCACCTGGGGAATCACCTGACTCTGTTTCCTGACTCTGCATCTCTTGCGATGCCAACACGACAAGTTCCTCATCTGAGCAGTGTTCTTGTAGCGAGCAGTGTTCTTGTAGTGAGGGAATGGCCACGGGAACGGAGAACGCCACAGTGGAGCCACAGCCATGCTGGGAATCAAAGGCAATATCTCCCTTCATTAGAGTCACCTGCGCGTTGCAAGAAAAAAAAAGTGTTGTTATCAGTCACATACATCCAAAAGATCAGTCATTCTCATGCCGCCATCGCACAGTGTATGAGCATGATTCCTTATGCGAGATGTTCAGTGCTGCAAATCCCTTAGTCCAAGCTACAGTCTTGAATGCTCTAATGCTGCTATGATGCTTGCGTGCTGATGTCATTGCTCAGACCACTTATGTCACTGTTCAATGTTACGCTATGTGTGTGTGTGCGCGCGCATGAGCACTCACCATCTGCTGCATGAGCACGAGCCCAAGTGATGCTCCTGGTCCACTCCCTACCTCATGCAACTCCTGAATGGTGAGGGTGCCATGCCATACCATGCCATACCATGCCATACCATGCCATGCCATGCCATACCATGCCATGCCATGCCATGCAAAGGGGTTAAAGGGAGGATGAGATCCATGTTGGGATGGGATGGGACAGGTTGACATGATGGCATGGGGTGGCGTGGGATGGTGTTAGAGCCTCCCCCCTGCCCTAGGGTTGGAGCAGAGACAGTGGCAGGCCGCATTTCAAATCTCAGCACGACACCACCGGCAACGTTACAGCTAATAACAACTCACGACCAACGCTAATAACAACTCACCACGAGTTTTGAGGCGCCTAAAAAATCTCAGCACGACACCACCAGCAACGTTAAAGCTAATAACAACTCACCACGAGGGAGGAGTGCGAAGGCTGCCAGTCCCCTGTGGAGTTCAAGCAGAGAGGGAGACGTGAATTTAGAAGTGTTTTGAGACGTCTCAAAACACTTATAATTTCACGTGACTCCAAGCAGAGGGGGTGGCAAGCCTTGTCTATGCAGGACAGGTGGGCTGCGGAGGCCTTACTTCCACCCTCATTGCAAGCGACAAGTGTGAAGCCATTCATTCACCCTCATTGCAAGCGACAAGTGTGAAGCCATTCATTCACCCTCATTGCAAGCGACAAGTGTGAAGCCATTCATTCACCCTCATTGCAAGCGACAAGTGTGAAGCCATTCATTCACCCTCATTGCAAGCGACAAGTGTGAAGCCATTCATTCACCCTCATTGCAAGCGACAAGTGTGAAGCCATTCATTCACCCTCATTGCAAGCGACAAGTGTGAAGCCATTCATTCACCCTCATTGCAAGCGACAAGTGTGAAGCCATTCATTCACCCTCATTGCAAGCGACAAGTGTGAAGCCATTCATTCACCCTCATTGCAAGCGACAAGTGTGAAGCCATTCATTCACCCTCATTGCAAGCGACAAGTGTGAAGCCATTCATTCACCCTCATTGCAAGCGACAAGTGTGAAGCCATTCATTCACCCTCATTGCAAGCGACAAGTGTGAAGCCATTCATTCACCCTCATTGCAAGCGACAAGTGTGAAGCCATTCATTCACCCTCATTGCAAGCGACAAGTGTGAAGCCATTCATTCACCCTCATTGCAAGCGACAAGTGTGAAGCCATTCATTCACCCTCATTGCAAGCGACAAGTGTGAAGCCATTCATTCACCCTCATTGCAAGCGACAAGTGTGAAGCCATTCATTCACCCTCATTGCAAGCGACAAGTGTGAAGCCATTCATTCACCCTCATTGCAAGCGACAAGTGTGAAGCCATTCATTCACCCTCATTGCAAGCGACAAGTGTGAAGCCATTCATTCACCCTCATTGCAAGCGACAAGTGTGAAGCCATTCATTCACCCTCATTGCAAGCGACAAGTGTGAAGCCATTCATTCACCCTCATTGCAAGCGACAAGTGTGAAGCCATTCATTCACCCTCATTGCAAGCGACAAGTGTGAAGCCATTCATTCACCCTCATTGCAAGCGACAAGTGTGAAGCCATTCATTCACCCTCATTGCAAGCGACAAGTGTGAAGCCATTCATTCACCCTCATTGCAAGCGACAAGTGTGAAGCCATTCATTCACCCTCATTGCAAGCGACAAGTGTGAAGCCATTCATTCACCCTCATTGCAAGCGACAAGTGTGAAGCCATTCATTCACCCTCATTGCAAGCGACAAGTGTGAAGCCATTCATTCACCCTCATTGCAAGCGACAAGTGTGAAGCCATTCATTCACCCTCATTGCAAGCGACAAGTGTGAAGCCATTCATTCACCCTCATTGCAAGCGACAAGTGTGAAGCCATTCATTCACCCTCATTGCAAGCGACAAGTGTGAAGCCATTCATTCACCCTCATTGCAAGCGACAAGTGTGAAGCCATTCATTCACCCTCATTGCAAGCGACAAGTGTGAAGCCATTCATTCACCCTCATTGCAAGCGACAAGTGTGAAGCCATTCATTCACCCTCATTGCAAGCGACAAGTGTGAAGCCATTCATTCACCCTCATTGCAAGCGACAAGTGTGAAGCCATTCATTCACCCTCATTGCAAGCGACAAGTGTGAAGCCATTCATTCACCCTCATTGCAAGCGACAAGTGTGAAGCCATTCATTCACCCTCATTGCAAGCGACAAGTGTGAAGCCATTCATTCACCCTCATTGCAAGCGACAAGTGTGAAGCCATTCATTCACCCTCATTGCAAGCGACAAGTGTGAAGCCATTCATTCACCCTCATTGCAAGCGACAAGTGTGAAGCCATTCATTCACCCTCATTGCAAGCGACAAGTGTGAAGCCATTCATTCACCCTCATTGCAAGCGACAAGTGTGAAGCCATTCATTCACCCTCATTGCAAGCGACAAGTGTGAAGCCATTCATTCACCCTCATTGCAAGCGACAAGTGTGAAGCCATTCATTCACCCTCATTGCAAGCGACAAGTGTGAAGCCATTCATTCACCCTCATTGCAAGCGACAAGTGTGAAGCCATTCATTCACCCTCATTGCAAGCGACAAGTGTGAAGCCATTCATTCACCCTCATTGCAAGCGACAAGTGTGAAGCCATTCATTCACCCTCATTGCAAGCGACAAGTGTGAAGCCATTCATTCACCCTCATTGCAAGCGACAAGTGTGAAGCCATTCATTCACCCTCATTGCAAGCGACAAGTGTGAAGCCATTCATTCACCCTCATTGCAAGCGACAAGTGTGAAGCCATTCATTCACCCTCATTGCAAGCGACAAGTGTGAAGCCATTCATTCACCCTCATTGCAAGCGACAAGTGTGAAGCCATTCATTCACCCTCATTGCAAGCGACAAGTGTGAAGCCATTCATTCACCCTCATTGCAAGCGACAAGTGTGAAGCCATTCATTCACCCTCATTGCAAGCGACAAGTGTGAAGCCATTCATTCACCCTCATTGCAAGCGACAAGTGTGAAGCCATTCATTCACCCTCATTGCAAGCGACAAGTGTGAAGCCATTCATTCACCCTCATTGCAAGCGACAAGTGTGAAGCCATTCATTCACCCTCATTGCAAGCGACAAGTGTGAAGCCATTCATTCACCCTCATTGCAAGCGACAAGTGTGAAGCCATTCATTCACCCTCATTGCAAGCGACAAGTGTGAAGCCATTCATTCACCCTCATTGCAAGCGACAAGTGTGAAGCCATTCATTCACCCTCATTGCAAGCGACAAGTGTGAAGCCATTCATTCACCCTCATTGCAAGCGACAAGTGTGAAGCCATTCATTCACCCTCATTGCAAGCGACAAGTGTGAAGCCATTCATTCACCCTCATTGCAAGCGACAAGTGTGAAGCCATTCATTCACCCTCATTGCAAGCGACAAGTGTGAAGCCATTCATTCACCCTCATTGCAAGCGACAAGTGTGAAGCCATTCATTCACCCTCATTGCAAGCGACAAGTGTGAAGCCTCCCAGTTGCAGTGAACTCCAAGCAGAGAGGGTGGCAGGGCTTGTCAATGCAGGGAATGTGGGCTGCGGAGGCTGCGGAGGCCTTGTTACTTCCATCAGCTTGAAGCCATTCATTCACCCTCATTGCAAGCGCAAAGTGTGAAGTAAGGCCTCCGCAGAGGCCTCCCTCAACTCCGCAAAGTGTGAAGCCTCCATCTTTCTTTTGATTTGACTCATTACAAGCTAAAAGTGTGAAGCCTCCATCTTTCTTTTGATTTGACTCATTACAAGCTAAAAGTGTGAAGCCTCCATCTTTCTTTTGATTTGACTCATTACAAGCTAAAAGTGTGAAGCCTCCATCTTTCTTTTGATTTGACTCATTACAAGCTAAAAGTGTGAAGCCTCCATCTTTCTTTTGATTTGACTCATTACAAGCTAAAAGTGTGAAGCCTCCATCTTTTTTTGATTTGACTCATTACAAGCTAAAAGTGTGAAGCCTCCATCTTTCTTTTGATTTGACTCATTACAAGCTAAAAGTGTGAAGCCTCCATCTTCCTTTTGATTTGACTCATTACAAGCTAAAAGTGTGAAGCCTCCCTCATTCACCCAGTTGCTGTGGACCCCAAGCAGATGGAAATCACTTTTGAGGATTCTAAAAAAAGGGTGGCAGGCCGCATTTCGAATCCCTCATCCCACATGCGAAGCCAAAAGTAGCCATTCGTTCCCACTCACTTCAAGAAACAAGTGTGAAGCCTCCCTGGTGCCTTGAGCTCCGAGCAGAGACGGTGGCAGGCCGCACCCTGAGTCTCGGCACGACAGCACCAGCAATGTGAGAGCTAACAACAACCCACCGTGACACGAGAGCTGACAACAACTTACCGCAAGCGAGAAGTGCGAAGCCTCTCTGGTGCCTTGAGCTCCGAGCAGAGACGGTGGCAGGCCGCACCCTGAATCCCGGCACGACAGCACCAGCACACCCAACCACTGCCCATTCTCCCACTCAGGATTCCTGGCATTCCCCCTCCCCTCCCTCGATCCACGTAGTGTGTTGCTCGCTGCACTTGCTGCTGCTGCTGCTGCTGCTGCTGCTGCAGCTGCTGCTGGAAGTGCCCGTGTTGTGGTGACATGTTTCAGCCAGCGAAAGGTAGAGAGAATCCAGGCAGTCGCCGAGCTGGTGAGAGCAGGCGTGGGTGCGTGAGGGGTGGCGGTGGAGAGACCTGGAGGAGAGGAGCAAGGCGGGTGCGAAGGGTGGGGGGGAGAGGGCGTGGGGAACGCACGGGAATGAGGAAGACCAGGCAGCATCCAGCTGGTGAGAGTGGAAGTGGGTGCCTGAGGGGTGGCGGTGAAAAGGCCTGGATGGAGGAGCAAGGCGGGTGCGAAGGGTGGGGGGGGAAGAGGGAATGAGTAACGGCGTAACAGAGTGAGCGAAGTTTATTCATGTAACAAGCTCCCAAATGTGAATGTAAATGCTCACGCAGTTGCTTACCCTGGCAATGAAGGGCGTCTTGCAAACTTGTCCCTAGTGGCACCAGCGACACCCGAACTGTCACATGGCCTTGATCCGTGAACTTCACTGCGTTGTCTGAAAGGAAACCAAGGTGGTGTGGTGGTGTGCAGTAAAGTTGAGCACTAGAGCACGAACATGTAAAATTGAGCAACGACACCTAGCACCAGCGACACCCGGACTGTCACACGGCCTTGCTCTTTAAATTTCACTGCGTTATCTGAAAGGAAACCAAGGTGGTGGTGTGTGGTGAAATCATACATCATGTGAAATTGAGCACAAGAGCACGAACACACAACCACAGCTAGTGTCGATTGAGGAATGCAAGTTGGCCCTCAATCGATGGATAGGCAGTCAGCGCATGAGCAGTGGGATGGAAAGGCCCAACTCAGACTGGCCATTTTGATGGCGTGCCGTGCCGGGTTGGCTTCAACTCCGCTCCGCCACCATTGATGCTACATACAGAGGGCCCCACGTAACCTACTGTGCACATGGTACTCCTTCCCTCAATCCCATAGCCTAATAGGTGTTGTAGCTCTCATGATATCCTAGTGTTGCCAATGTTGAATCGCTGTTGCGCTATCGCTATGAGAAAATCAACAGGCATGTTGTACAGCATGTTGTGCAGCATGTTGTGCAGCATGTTGTACAGCATGTTGTGCAGCATGTTGTGCAGCATGTTGTACAGCATGCTGTGCAGCATGTTGTGCAGCATGTTGTACAGCATGTTGTGCAGCATGTTGAGCAGCATGTTGTGCAGCATGTTGTGCAGCATGTTGTGCAGCATGTTGTGCAGCATGTTGTGCAGCATGTTGTGCAGCATGTTGTGCAGCATGTTGTGCAGCATGTTGTGCAGCATGTTGTGCAGCATGTTGTGCAGCATGTTGTGCAGCATGTTGTACAGCATGTTGTGCAGCATGTTGTGCAGCATGTTGTGCAGCATGTTGTGCAGCATGTTGTGCAGCATGTTGTGCAGCATGTTGTGCAGCATGTTGTGCAGCATGTTGTACAGCATGTTGTGCAGCATGTTGTGCAGCATGTTGTGCAGCATGTTGTGCAGCATGTTGTGCAGCATGTTGTACAGCATGTTGTGCAACATGTTGTGCAGCATGTTGTGCAGCATGTTGTGCAGCATGTTGTGCAGCATGTTGTGCAGCATGTTGTGCAGCATGTTGTGCAGCATGTTGTGCTCTCTCATGATCATAGTGTTGCCAATGTTGAATCGCTGCTGTGCCATTGCTATGAGAGCATCAACAAGCTGAGAATGACCACCGTCCTTGTCATATTTGATGCTCGTGCCAAAAACGCGTAGCTCGTCAATCCCAACATGGTCCAGCTCAGGTCTTGAGTCGGTTCGACATGGACCAGTTCGGATTCAGTTTGACCATTTGACCAGTTCGACCATTTGACCAGTTCGAGGCAATTCGAGCCGAACTGGTTCGGATTCGACACGTGCTCATGCCTTTCACCACGTACCTGTGATTTCTTTCAGAACTTTAGAGAGGTGCATCGAGTCGGCGATAATGTAAGTGGGAACGTCGTCGTCAACACTGTCGCAAACTGAAGCGGAAGGAGATACGAGTGGGGTAAAGGAAGCAGAAAGTATGTGTGGGGTAAGCATCAAGGAAGATAATATTTCAAGTATTTACTTCGAGGGAAAATGCTCAACAATCTACAAGCATCACAAGGAGAACAAGTATATGATACATCACGTCTTGAGATGTAACTAGATCTAGGCATATCAAAACCCCATCTCTTGATGAACTCTTTTGTGCACTCACACTCCATGCCTTTGGAGCGTGCCATCTCCGCTTGTTGCTTCTACCCTCTGACCAGATGCTGTGCACCCCCCACAACGGGCCACTCACACTCGATTCCTTTGGAGCGTGCCATCTCCGCTTGTCGGTCCAAGGCAGCATGCAGCCACTGGCATGGCACACATCAATCACCGGCAACCAAAGCTTGCGTTTGGAAAGAAATCTCAAAGAGCCACTCACACTCGATTCCTTTGGAGCGTGCTGCCTCCACGTGCCGGTCCAAGGCGGCATGCAGCCACTCCCTCACGTCAACCACCATCTCATCCCCCACCGCCCTGCCTGCCTCTCACCAGACGCTGTGCACCTCTCTCACCAGACGCTGTGCACCCCCCACAATGAGGCACTCACACTTCATCCCTTTGGAGAGTGCTGCCTCCGCGTGCCGGTCCAAGGCGGCATGCAGCCACTGGCGCACATCAGTCACCGCCTCATCCACCACCGCCTTTCCCGCCTCCAGCCTCGCCACATGCGCTGCACCCCCCTTCATCAAACCAGCGACTCACATTCAATCCCTTTCGAGCGTGCCTCCTCTGCGTGCCTGTGCAACGCGCCATGCAGCCACTGGCGCACATCGGTCACCGCCTCATCCACCACCGCCCTTCCTGCCTCCAGCTTCGCCAGATCCAACACGCGGTTGACCAGATGCAGCGTATCCGTCGCACACCCCCGCGCGATGAGCAGGTCTGATAGGTCAGGGGGTTGGAGCGCCATGTCTGCCAAAGCATCGAGCATGCCTGGTGGGGGAGTGGGGGAGAGGGAGGGGTGCATGAAGGACGGTGCGTAGCATCTGCCAAAGCAACGAGCATGCCTAGTGGGAGAGAGGGATGATGGAAGAAGGGAGCATGGTGCCAAGAGAACGTGGTATGGACAAGTTGGGTCTGATAGGTCAAGGGGTTGGAGAGTCATGTCCGCTAGAGCATGGAGCATGCCTGTTGGGAGAGAGAGGTGTAGGAAAAAAGTGTATCATATCACGACGAAGGGTTAGCAATCGCGAAGGGTTATGTCCTGAGCTCATAAGACAAGCAAGCCCTCGTCAGCTGCGGTGTAACCAATGAGACATGCAAGCCACGAACGTGCTCTTTGACGCCTCTGCTCCCTCCAAATCTCCTTCACGCGCCTAAAAGGCCAGACCCGGTAATTCGTGAACACCGTACGTACCGATGATCCCAGTCATCGGTGTCCTCAGCTCGTGAGACATGCACGCCACGAACATGCTCTTTGACGCCTCAGCGTCCTCTGCTTCCTTCCTCAGCCTGTCTGCCTCTGCCATGTGCTGCTGCGTCTGGAAGAACTGCGCTCGCTGGATCCATGCCGCCAGCAGCACGAGCAGCACGAGGAGGAGGGCGAAGAGGGCGATGAGGATGGGGATGCCCCACGATTGCCACGCGTTGGGAGGCTGCGTGTACCTGGATGGGGGGGGGGATAACAGGAAGGTCGTTTGTGTACAATATTCACAAGGCAGGGGCACAGGCGGAGGGTGAAGAGGGCGATGAGGATGGGGATGCCCCACGATTGTCACGTGCTGGGAGGCCGCGTGCCTGGATGGGGGAATAACAGGTTATATATATATACAATACATATATACATAATTTACTATGTATGTATATAGTAAAAGGGAGATGAGGATTAGGATGCCAAAGAAATACAATATGCGGGGGGGCTGTGTGTACCTGGGTGGGAGAACAGTAGCAAGGTTGTATAGATCTACTATGCAAGTGCATAGGTAAATAATGCAAGGATAATTAGATCTAAAGGGTCTAATAATGCCTGCGTGTTAGCACTATCACTAACGTGCAAGAGTGAAGGAGCAAAAAGAAAACAGGAAGGAGCGGCCAGAAAGCTCATCTACACCAACCCTCATAGCATACTTACGCACGCCTGCTCCCAGCTCATCCAAATGCTTTAGAGTCAACCCAACCATCATATTGAGCTTATTGAGCGAAATCAGATTGAGCTTACTAAAAAAATGACTCACATGCACCAACCATCATATGTGCACACGCCAGCTCCCAGCTTATCCAAATGCTTTTGAGTCAACCCAAAAGGGTTCAGATTGAGCCCGCTTAAAATTACTCACCTACACCAACCTTCATACTTGCGCTCGACTGCTCCCAGCTTATCCAAATGCTTTTGACTCAATTCAAAAGGGTTCAGATTAAGCTTACTTAAAAAATTGGCTCACCTGCACCAACCCTCATACTTGCGCACGCCTGCTCACAGCTCTTCTAAATGCTTTTGAGTCAATCCAACTTAAAAAGGAATTCAGATCGAGCCTACTTAGAAAATGACTCACCTGCACCAACCCTCATACTTGCGTACGCCTGCTCCCAGCTCTTCTAGAGGCACTACAGCCGGTCCCTCCCAGGGGCGAGTTTCGGACAGTGGAGAGGGAAGCATGTTGGGGCGAGGGTCGTTGGGTCGGAAGTAGACGTGCGGTGGGACTGGAGAGACGATGGCGAAGAGAGACGATGGGTCTGTAACATCGTACATCTCAAACGATTTTGACGAGTCTAGATGGAAGGGAAGGGAAGAGGGCGGGGGAAAGGAGAAGGGGGAGAGTGGAAGGAGAAGACATTTGAGTCGACTCAAGAGTGGAAGGAGAAGACATTTGAGTCGACTCAAGAGTGGAAGGAGAAGACATTTGAGTCGACTCAAGAGTGGAAGGAGAAGACATTTGAGTCGACTCAAGAGTGGAAGGAGAAGACATTTGAGTCGACTCAAGAGTGGAAGGAGAAGACATTTGAGTCGACTCAAGAGTGGAAGGAGAAGACATTTGAGTCGACTCAAGAGTGGAAGGAGAAGACATTTGAGTCGACTCAAGAGTGGAAGGAGAAGACATTTGAGTCGACTCAAGAGTGGAAGGAGAAGACATTTGAGTCGACTCAAGAGTGGAAGGAGAAGACATTTGAGTCGACTCAAGAGTGGAAGGAGAAGACATTTGAGTCGACTCAAGAGTGGAAGGAGAAGACATTTGAGTCGACTCAAGAGTGGAAGGAGAAGACATTTGAGTCGACTCAAGAGTGGAAGGAGAAGACATTTGAGTCGACTCAAGAGTGGAAGGAGAAGACAGAGGCTACAGATCAATTTCAAATCCAATCAATTACTCTTAGCAGGCTTGCTGCGTTTCGAATCCAATCAATTTCAACTGCGAAGGAGAAGACAGAGGCTTACAATGACCCTGTATTGTAGATCACATAGCACAGGATTAGGAGCCCAAGGTCGTTCGTACATGACGTGCGAGCATGTGCTTGAGTCGACTCAAAAGTCACCTTGTTTTGAGTCGACTCAAAAGTCACCTTGTTTTGAGTCGACTCAAAAGTCACCTTGTTTTGAGTCGACTCAAAAGTCACCTTGTTTTGAGTCGACTCAAAAGTCACCTTGTTTTGAGTCGACTCAAAAGTCACCTTGTTTTGAGTCGACTCAAAAGTCACCTTGTTTTGAGTCGACTCAAAAGTCACCTTGTTTTGAGTCGACTCAAAAGTCACCTTGTTTTGAGTCGACTCAAGAGGAGGATCCAAAGGCTATGAATCACGTATGAGGAAGGTGAAAAGTATGGACCCGTGCACTCTATCCTCTAAGGGAGAAGACGGGCCCATAACATTGTACATATCGACCAACTTTGATGGGTGTAGATGGAGTGGAATGGTGGAGGGGAGGGTTTTGGAAGGAACGTGGGTTTTCATACAGGTGCATACAGCCCCCTTAAAGCCAGGGTCTCAAGTAAGCAAAGCAGCCGTCCACTGCAAAGCAGTTCGAGCTAGGTTACCTAGTTAGTGCAGGCAAATTTCTCTTTGGTTGGGTTGGAAACCTACCACCGTGGCCTCAAAAGCAATTGCACAACAAGGATTGAGTACGTGAGATTTTCGACAATTCTGGGGCATTTTAGGTTTGGATCCGAACCATATTTACAAACTTAGAAGGTTCGACTACACCTAGCGATTTGGATTCGTTTCGTACTCCTCGCTTCACCCCTCTTCAAACTTCACAACTCGCCAACCAATCACAAACAAAATTGCAGTCAACTGCAAAACACTTGTAGTACGTGAAACCCTGGCTTTAACTCACAGCCCTACCCTAAACCCTAACCCCAGGTGCATGCAGCCCTTAACTCACCAGGTGCATACAGTCTTAACTCACCAGGTGCATACAGTCTTAACTCACCAGGTGCATACAGTCTTAACTCATCAGGTGCATACAGTCTTAACTCACCAGGTGCATACAGTCTTAACTCACCAGGTGCATACAGTCTTAACTCACCAGGTGCATACAGTCTTAACTCATCAGGTGCATACAGTCTTAACTCACCAGGTGCATACAGTATTAACTCACCAGGTGCATACAGTCTTAACTCATCAGGTGCATACAGTCTTAACTCATCAGGTGCATACAGTCTTAACTCACCAGGTGCATACAGTATTAACTCATCAGGTGCATACAGTCTTAACTCACCAGGTGCATACAGTCTTAACTCACCAGGTGCATACAGTCTTAACTCACCAGGTGCATACAGTCTTAACTCACCAGGTGCATACAGTCTTAACTCACCAGGTGCATACAGTATTAACTCACCAGGTGCATACAGTCTTAACTCATCAGGTGCATACAGTCTTAACTCACCAGGTGCATACAGTATTAACTCACCAAGTGCATACAGTCTTAACTCACCAGGTGCATACAGTCTTAACTCACCAGGTGCATACAGTATTAACTCACCAGGTGCATACAGTCTTAACTCATCAGGTGCATACAGTCTTAACTCACCAGGTGCATACAGTATTAACTCACCAGGTGCATACAGTCTTAACTCATCAGGTGCATACAGTCTTAACTCACCAGGTGCATACAGTCTTAACTCACCAGGTGCATACAGTCTTAACTCATCAGGTGCATACAGTCTTAACTCACCAGGTGCATACAGTCTTAACTCACCAGGTGCATACAGTCTTAACTCATCAGGTGCATACAGTCTTAACTCACCAGGTGCATACAGTATTAACTCACCAGGTGCATACAGTCTTAACTCACCAGGTGCATACAGTATTAACTCACCAGGTGCATACAGTCTTAACTCATCAGGTGCATACAGTCTTAACTCACCAGGTGCATACAGTATTAACTCACCAAGTGCATACAGTCTTAACTCACCAGGTGCATACAGTCTTAACTCACCAGGTGCATACAGTCTTAACTCACCAGGTGCATACAGTCTTAACTCACCAGGTGCATACAGTCTTAACTCATCAGGTGCATACAGTCTTAACTCACCAGGTGCATACAGTATTAACTCACCAGGTGCATACAGTCTTAACTCATCAGGTGCATACAGTCTTAACTCATCAGGTGCATACAGTCTTAACTCACCAGGTGCATACAGTCTTAACTCACCAGGTGCATACAGTCTTAACTCACCAGGTGCATACAGTCTTAACTCACCAGGTGCATACAGTCTTAACTCATCAGGTGCATACAGTCTTAACTCACCAGGTGCATACAGTATTAACTCAACAGGTGCATACAGTCTTAACTCATCAGGTGCATACAGTCTTAACTCACCAGGTGCATACAGTCTTAACTCACCAGGTGCATACAGTCTTAACTCACCAGGTGCATACAGTCTTAACTCACCAGGTGCATACAGTCTTAACTCACCAGGTGCATACAGTCTTAACTCATCAGGTGCATACAGTCTTAACTCACCAGGTGCATACAGTCTTAACTCACCA